>VOCT01101070.1:0-31054 GCA_007922175.1 Pelusios castaneus | reverse complement strand
AGTTATTCCTGCCCTTGCTCATCGGCCAGCCCCTCTGGGCACCCCCCCAATCCACTCCCTGGAGATGGCTCTGAAATGGAGGTGTTCTGGGGAGCTGCTGCCCAGCCCCAGACTGGCCCCCCACAAGTCTCCTCTCCAGGCGAGCAGCTGGTGCGTCTGTGGTGTGCAGGAAGGACAGACTGGGCGTGAGCAGCTGGCAGAGGAAGAGTGGGAAGGGCATGCTGAATCTAACTTAGTGGGAGTGGAGGGACACCTGTACCTGCTCCCTGGCTGCGCGCTTTGGAGAGGGAGGGGAGACGTGCGCCAAGGGGCTCTGGGTACCATGCCCTGTGCTGCAGCGGGGGCCTGAGCTCCATGTGCATGCATGGGCAGGACGGGCTGATCCCATGCCAAGCAGAAGGCAATGAGACGCTCAAGGCCAAAGAACGTTACCATGGCAATGGGTCTTGGCTGGGCCGTGCCCCTCCGCCACCCAGGCTGTCTGAAGCACGTCTGTAGGCACTGCCAGGGTCTGCGAGAGGCAGGCGGGTTTCCTTTCCCAGAGGTGGACAAATGCACTCTGCAGGGAGACCCCAACGGAAGATCCCCAGCACATGAGCCAAGCAGTGAGCCCTGCCCCCCCCCCCCGGCCCCCGCCCCGTGCCATGCCTCTCCCCTCCCACGGCCAGCCTCTGCAGGCATTGTGTCTCGGCCACATCTCCTGGGCAGCTCGCTGCCCCCTAGTTGGTGCGTTTGGCGGCCGGCAGAGCAGGGAAGAGACCTTGGCTGAGTGGCTGTGGGCGTGGGGAACGGCTCTGGTTCGGTGGGCGCCCGCCTTTTCCTTTCACGTGCTGATGAATCACTTAACAAAAATGCTGCCCAATTCTAGGCAGATTTGTTCTGAACAGTGCGGCTTTGTGGAAAGGCCTGCTGTTCTGCACTTCCCAGCCAAGCGCCAGCAGCCAGAGCGGAGCAGTGTGGGAAGGAGGGAGAGCGAGAGTCAGGGGAAGGAAACCCAGGCCTGCCCAGTGCACAGCCAAGGAGGGTCCCTCCCACAGCAGCAGCATGGCCAGCTCCAAGCCCTCAGACCACGAGTCAGACCCACAGCAGGAGACGTTATATGCCAAGAAGCTCTTTGTGTTTGCCACATTCTCAGGCACCTCCGCAACCAGGGGGGCAGCTGGCTTTTTCCAACCAAAGCCGGTTTTCTCCGAGAATCCCCTGACTCCAAGAGCTGGAAGAGAATCCTAGCTAGCCTCAGCCTCAAGCTAAAGTCAGGAGTGAGTGAACCTGGCTCCCCAGGAAGAGCCCAGAACCCTGGAGACAACACACCCCTCTGGGAAGGGCCCAAGTGATGCCCTGGGGGCTGTGGGGTCCCAGCTCACACTTCATTGCTGCACGGCCCCAAGTGGGTTCCTGGGCAGGGGCCAGGGCACAAAACCTGGCTGGTGAAACGTTACTGGGGAGCACCGCATCACCATCACCAAGGCACAGTGCTCAGGCCACACGTTGGGGGTGGCGACAGGAAAGAGCCAGAGGATGTGGGGGCGGGTCACCATCGCGGCATTTAACTGATGCAATTGCAGTGTGGAAATCCACAACCCTGCCAGCCCATCCAGAATGAACCCAGGGCTGTGTACAGAGCACCAGCCCACACGCCACCAGCCCACCGTGGCTGCCCCTGGGCCCTACGATCGGTGCCCAAGCAGGCATGACCCTGGGCCTGCAAAGAGCACTCTGGGAGCCAGCCACATACGTCCCAGATGGCGAGGCCAGCGCAGAGACACGGCACAGCCCGGCTGGGAGCTCCCCTCCTCCCTGAGCAGGTTTAGGAGCCTCTCTTCAGGCTCCCAGGTTTGCAAACCGTGGCCACTTTCACATCTCTTCTGCCAGAACCAACGTGCCACCTCAGCCGAGTCCTAATCCTGACGCCGTCCTCTCACCCCCACCTGTCCCACACCTGTCGTAGCATTCTGGGCCTCACAGGGGAGATTTTGGGTCTCCGGCTCCTAACCTTGTCTTTTCGCTGCTTCTCTGCAGAGAGGGGCTGGGTGCAGCTGTCCCCATGACAGCCCCCCTCCCTCATTGCTCAGAGCTGGGACTGGGCCTCGCTCTTTGCCCAGGGCTGCAGCAGGCCCTTTTCCCACTGCTTCTGCTAGCTGACTGACTCATGGACGCTAGCCCAGCAGGTCTCTGCTAAGACAGGAGGTTGTGCCAGGGAGACGGTCCCTGGCTCATCTCTCATGGGGTTGGGGAAGGCTGTTCTCAGTGGGGCAAGTCTGTCCTCAAGGAGCAGGCTGGCTTCGAATTGCCAGCTACACCAGGAAGAGCCCTGACTTCCAGTCTGAGCCCCGTGGCCTTCCTGTCTTCCTGCGTCCACAGCTCATTCAAATACTTCTCGGGCTACTGCAGTCCCCCACCCCATCCTGCCTGGAGGCCAGCACCTGGCACGGGTGCCAGGGGCCACACTGGATGGGGGCCCAACCACCAGGCAGGAAAGGAGCAGCTGGAGCTGCCAGTGCTCCAGAGCCCAGGAGACCGGCCAAGGGGCTGAGTTGCTTCCTCAAAGCACTGTGCCCACAAAAGGTCATGCAATAAATAAACGTGTTCCTCTTTAAAGGTGCCACTGGACTCCCTGTCTGGTTTCCTCAAAGCGGCTCTGGATGCCGGGCATGGACCTGGGGAGCCTCTGCCTCCATCTCCTTCTCTCAGCAGCAGGGCCTGGTGTGAGCGCAGCCTGCAGAGGTTTGTCTGACTCTCAGCTCCAGCCAGGCAGAATGAAAGGATCCCCGGCCAGGCTGACCTGGACGCCACTGCAAGCCTTCTGAATGGCAGCTGGGACAACAGCCATTCACCTCCTGAGCACAACCCCAGCCCAGGAGCTGGAGCAGGGCCATCAGAGCAAAGCGGCACTTCCCCAACAGACCTGCACTGTGAGGAGAGGCTGAGCGTGGGAGGCTGGAGGCATTTCTCTTCCGACTGCTATGGGGAACTGATGCTCAGGGGTAGAAAAACAGAGGCAGGAAGCTAACACTTCAGTAGCTGACAGACCAGCTCTATAGCTCTGGCTGTAATCCACAGAGCTCCCTGTGGGCTCAGCGCCCTTCCTTGGCCAGTCCTGTGTCATATCTGGGTGTGTGCTCACGCTCACGCCCACCCTGAATACCAGTCCCCAGAGTATCAGACTAGCGTCTCCGCCCGCTAAAACGCCTTTCCTCCGGAGCTGAGCCAGGAACTCGCCATCAGACACTGTGGGTGTTCGGCTGGGAGAGAGTGGTAACTTTCCATCGCTGATGACCTGGGCTGGCGAGGTTCCAGAGACCCACAGAGAGAGAGAGGCATCAGACCCGAGCCAGCCAGTTCCCGGCCAACATGTGGTGGTGATGATGCAGGTTGGCTCTGGCTGGGTACAGATCAGGGCTGATTTGATCTGGCTGAGAGGGGAGGCCAGGAGCTCCATCTGGCAGCTCCTTGGTACCCAGATAACATGGACTCCCTCGAAACGTGCAAGACCCTGACTGCCCCACGGCTGAGCCTAGCAGGGGAGAACACAACGAACACATTCTGGCTGTGAGGGGCTGTGGGAAAGGGTTTAAACAAGGGAACAGAACACGCACACTTCAGAACTAAAACCCACCGGGAGAGAGGAATGTGGGTGTGCTCCGTCTGGCTCTAGTGCCCGGAACCAAGCGCATGAAAGGGCTAGGAGCAAGGGAGAGCCGACCGAGCCATCTCTGCTGCCCTCCGTGACTGGATAAGGCTGCTCTTGGCTCCGGGTCCCCCTGCGAGCTGGGCCGCACTGTGCTGCCAGCTGAGACACCAGGATTAGATGCCGACGGCTGGGCTGCTGCCAGCCACCTGGCGCTTGCCAGCTTGGGCTAAGGGGCTGTTTAACTGTGGTGTGGATGCTCCAGGCCCTTGTATAACAACCGGGCTCAGCTTCGTCACCCCCAAAGCACAAGTTCCCACTGCTCCCATTTCACAGAGGGGCAAGCGAGGCTCAGAGACCTGCCCAAGCTCAGAAGCGGAGCCAGGAGTCCTGACTCACTGAGGTTCTCCCGGACAGCGTGAGGAGGGGATCAGGCCCCTCGGCCTTTCCCCACTGGTTAGCGCATCCCGTCTGTCACATTTCTTGTGCACAGCACCAAGTGAGACACCAGCCCCCTCATGGCAGCCCTGCCAGCAGCCCCTGCCTCAGTTTCTCTCTTCTCAAACCTCCAGCAAGTCCATGCACGCTTTCCCAGCACCAGGAGAACTCAGGGTTAGTGTCTTAGAACAAAAGCCCCACCCAGAGTTCCCCAGCACACCCCACACAGCCCCGGCCACTCTTGCTGGGCCACTTCTCTGCCCCCTTTCATTCTTAGCTTTGGGTCTGCCTGTCGCCCAGACACGGGCGCACTCCCCCTTCACTGTTCCCGTCACCAGCTGTCAGTCCGCCTTGGCTGGGGTAACGCCCTCCTGCCTTCACCAGGCTCCACTCTCAGGGCCCTCACCAGTCCCTCCTGGGAGCTCCCAGCCCTGCTCTGCCCTGAGCCCTCTCTGGACTCTCCCTCACCTTCGGGGACCCTGGGCAGCCCAGCCTCCTTGGGTCCCCAAGAGCCCAGCTCCGCCCCCCTGCCGCCAGCCAGGCTCCTTGTCTGGTCCTCGCACCAGGGACCCAAGGCAGCAGCACTGGACTCAGACAGCATCACGTGGGGGGCAGGTGGCAGATCCCGGAGCCCAGGGAGGGGCCCACTAGACTCTGCCGCCAGCTGGCATGAGGACGGGGCTCCTGCTGCCCTGGGAACAGGAAACCCTGCAGGCGGGTCATGCAGCCACACACTGCCACTCAGCAGAGCACAGCTTCCACTAAGAGCTGCTGGTCTGACCGGCCACGTCCCCATCACCACTAGACACTGGCGTCACAGGGCCGGTGCTGCTCCCAAAGCGGCCGACTGTGTGTGCTGGTGCCCAGGGCCTTCACTTCAGGGGTTAATTTCCACCCCCAGCTGATGAATTAGATGGGCCACAGGTCACCTGCCCAGTGGCTCCCGGGTGCAGGAGCAGGAGTGACTCTTGTGCAAATCCAGCTTGCAGTGTGCGGGTAGCCTGGCACGTACAGTAACATGCACAGATGCTCCGGAGAAACTGGCTCTGCACAGAGACCCCTGGAGGAGCAGGGGGTCAGCCCCACAGTGCTCAGCTAGCAAAGACAAGAATGAACCGACCCGAGTCAAGGCCACAAACAGGTGAGCTGAGCGAGTGGGACACAGGCACGGCACGACAGAGCACAAACTTCATCTACGAACGGCTGCCCCCAGGTTCCCCATCCCCATTCTTCCTGCACTGGGTGTTTCCTGGAGTCAGTAGGAGGCTGCAGGACCCAGCCAAGCAGCTGGGAAGAGGGAGACAGCCATGAGGCCAGCACGAGGCATCGGCTATGCACCGGGTCAGCGAAGGGTTTGCCGAAAGCACCACAGGCATCTCAGATTCCTTGGCAGGAGCCACGAACATCACAGACACAGCAGCTCATGCAACAAATATATTTGTTAGTCTTTAAGGCTATGTCCACACTGGCAAGTTAATTCGAATTAAGGAAGCTTAATTCCAACTAACTTAAGCCTTGGCCACACTAGGCTTTCATTGGTTCTAATGAAGGGCTTCGATTATACCTGTCAAACTAACCCTTGTTAGTTCGAATTAACCCAATGTAGCCATGTTAGTTCGGACTAATTGCTAACTAACTGAGCTTAATGCAACTGACTAGTTCGAACTAACATGGCCACATTGGGTTAATTTGGACTAACTGAGCTTAATGCAACTGACTAGTTCGAACTAAGCAAGTGCCCTGCACGGCCATGGCTAGTTCGAACCAGCATTCCAGGGGGGCCATGCTAGTTGGAATTCAGTCAATTTGAACCAACTTTGGTAAGTGTAGACATAGAAAAGTGCCACCAGACTCCTTGTTTGTATCATGGACACTGTCGCACTCCACACTAGCGGCCTCTCCTACCCAGACTGACCTGTGCTCCAGGCTTCCCTGGGATGAGCTGGTGGCAACAGCCCCTGGGAAATGCTCTGATATGGGCTGCACTGTTACTCTGCAGGGGCTGCTGAGCTCAGGGACCCAGCAGGAGCAGCATATTGCATGTGATTATTTCTCACTGCCAGGCCTGCACGCTAGCTATGCAGCAATCTTGGTGCATGGCAAGTTCTGGCAATGGGCACTGGACCCTGTTCAAAGGTGTGAATCTGGAGTGAATCTGGATTCACACCAGCATCACCTGCCCTGAAGGGAGTGAAATCTCTATGGATCACTCTTCACAGCCCCGTTTTATGATGTTACTGGGCTGGGCTGTCAACCAGCACAGTAAGGCAAAGAGTTCTGCTGCAGCGCAGGACTCCAGCGCACACCCTCCAGCTGGGACCCCCGGCCCTAGCCCCACAGGAGAGAGAGGGACAGCAGCAATGTCTACCCTTAGCACCAGCTCCAGGCCACCTGCTATGCTAGCGTAGATAGACACGCTGTCTAACTCCAGCCAGAAGAGGGCAGGAAAACCAGCAACAGCCTTACCCCAGCACCCTGCTCCTGCCTGTTGAGAGGTTTCCTGCAGAAAGCTGGTGGGAAAAGGCCAAGTGCCGGCGAGGTTTGCAGCGGATCTGAAGCAAGTGTCACTCTCCAGCCAAGGAAGGGCAGGGCTGAGCCCAGGCCCCATGCAGTGTGCAGGAGGGGGTCCCTGTGAGGCTCAGCTGCAGGGACTGGGTTTGGGCTGTTCTGCTCTTTCCATGCCAGGGCTGGAGCTCCTGGCGCTGAAGAAGGACCCCAGGCACACTACCTCTGGCTTCACGGAGCTGTGCTGCCAAGCCCATGGGGGCGGGTGGACTGCGCTCTCACCCCAGACCTGTGCCATGCTCCCCCAGCCTAGCACTGGGGGGTCCCCACTCGCCCAGCCTCCCCCTTCGGCTCCTCCAGGGGGTCAAACGCTCCCAGGTGCTGTTCGCCTCGAGCACTTTCCCAGCACTGGTGACTACTCGGCTGAAGCCCACGGAATCGGCCCGTTGCCCAGCCTACTACTGGAGTCCTTGCAGAAAGGCTGGGCACTGGACTACTCCCTCCCTGGGTGGCCAGGAAAACGCTGGAGCGCAAGAGAGCTCGTTGCCGGCATGTGGCTCCAGTCGGGGCTAGAGGAAAGGGAAGTGGCAGCCATGAGGCAAACCATGGGCTGGCTTCTGCAGAGGAGGGGAGGGGAAATAGCTCCAGGGACTGAGGTCTCTCCCAGGCCACCCAGGAGGAGGGGCATGTGGGGCCCTCCAGTCTGAATGCCCTCAGTTCCAGATCAGCGATGGAGCAGGGAGCCATTTCTGACCCCACCTGCTGCAGACTATGGCCAGCGGTAGCTGGGGAAGTCATTACACTTCGGGACTGCCCGTGGCTGTGCTGCCTCAGAATTTCATCCTTTCCCTGGGCGTTTCCTCAGCCTGGACCCTGAGGGCAGGAAAATCGGTGCCTCTTCAGCCCCTGCTCCTAGGAGAGCCCAGCCATCAGGGCAGCAGGCACGAGCCGGTGGAACAGGGCCCAGCAGGACATAGCAGGGAGCTACCAAGCGACAAAGCATGTCGAGAGCTCCCAGTCCTCTCTGCCCAGCCTGCCCTGGCACCAGTCACTACCAGCAGCCGGATTTAAAGAGCGGCCCAGCGAAGGCTGTGAGAAGCCGCAATGGGATTGTGTCCTGTGCTGCCCCAGCCCTCCCAGCTCCGGGGTAGGACCATCTGCCCCACTTCCCAAAGCAGCCTGAGCGACTTGCCCAAAGTCGCCCACAGCCAGGACTCCCGGGTCCCAGCGCTGCCCTCCCCCGTCAGCCATGGGGCCCCAGACCCTGCAGCAGAGCCAACCCCCTGCACCCTCTCCACAGCTATATATGCCCCACTCTTGGCTTCTATGCCCAGCCCAGGCTCCCACAGCCCCAGAACAGCGGCTCACGGGACCCTGAGTGAGAGCTCTCCTCCTGCAGGCAGCGCACACGGCCCAGCACAGGGAGACATGCGAGCAGCATCTCTCCAGTGACTGCTTGATGCCAGAAACGGGCTCTCACAGCAACGCCACCTCTGCCCTTGGTGCACGCAAGCCTGGCCCGGACAGGGACATCAGCCATACTTTGCTCCGTGCCAGGAGGCAGGGCCGCTCCTTGGTAAGTTTGTGCTGGGGAACCAGGATGCCTGTCCTCTGCTGGACCCCGGCAGCCCCATCCCCAGAGCTGCAGGATTCCCAAGGCCAGACCAGTGTGATCACCTTGTCTGAGGCCCTGCATAGCATGGGGCACCTGCGGCTGGAGCCAGCCTGTGGACAGGGATCCTGGGAGGAGGGGGCAGGAACATGGCCCCGGGAAATGCAGCTATGGCGCCTGCTCTGCTCCCACTGAAAAGCTCAGTAAATCCAGCTGCCTGGGTTGACAGCTTTCTTTAAAGTCCTGCTCTCCTAAATCAGTAACTCAGTGCCCCACAACAAGCAGCAAGGCCCGGACAGACTCAGGGGCCGGGGCGAGCCACCCACAGGCAGGATGGCCAGCCTGGGGCACTGGGCACTCAGGAGTGAGGGGATCTGGAGCAGTGTAGAGCATGCGCTGATGGAAGGGGGCTGGGCTGTCAGGAGACCAGAGCTGCCAAAGTATTTCAGAGTGCCTCTCTCCAGCCCAGCCTGGGTGCTGTGGCAGGCAGCAGGACTGGCCTCAGCTTGTTTAATACATTCAATGTAAGAAGGACATTATTGATGGAGAGGAATCCAGAGCCGGCCCTGCCAGGGCCTCCCTTACAGCAGCATCCAAGCTGAAGGAATCAGATTGGGGGAAAGGAAATACCTGGAAATAAGGAAGAGCCAAAATGCAACCCAGTCCCAGGCTGCCCATTCTCCAGGGCAGGGCTCTGCTCACTCCTGACCTGTGGTCAGACACCAGGGACCCTTCAGGCACAGCGTCCAATCCTCAGCAGGAGTTACACAGCTCCTGCCCTCCCTGGACTCCACCCTCTGGCTTTGATTGAATCTAGATGGCAAAGTGCAATGCTAGTTTTTATCTTTAGGGGCTCAGCAAACCCAGTGTTCAGACAGCTCCATTTGTGCCTGGTCCTCACCCGTGCAGGCCACGTTCCCAGGCCGTGCATGTGCGGGGAACACAAACAAGCAGTCTTGCGGCACTTTTAAAGACTAACAAGTTTAAAAGTGCCCCAGGACTCCTTTTTTGTTTTGCTGAAATAGACCAACACGACTACCTCCTGGAACCTGTGGGGAAGGCAGAGAACAGAGCTCTGGTTCCTGGAGGAGGTTCACTATGGCCCACTGACAGATTCCAACAGGAACAAGGAGACTCACGGATTCTCACCCTACCAGACAGACACACTCCTGGCAGCAGACAGACTGACATGCTCACAGCCAGCTCCACCCCCACATCAGATAGATGGGCCAAGAAACAGACAGAAGCTCTCAGGCCACGACTCTGGAGATGCTGGATTTCAGTGAAAAGCTGGCGCTGGATCTGGGGAGAGCAGTGAGGCGCCTGGCTGTTCAAGCTCCTCCGCAAATGCCCACAACCCAATCCTGCGCAGACCTGGAGGAAGATGAGGCTCAAAAGTGCTGCTGGGAACCCTGCAATGTGCAGGATATTTGGTAACTGCAAGGTGGTGAAAGAGGAGATGACGGATGTTGTCTGCAGGTCCCGGGCTGGGGGCAAGGCACCCTCTGCTCATTAGATGGCAGGTGCTGAGGGCAGCAGCTAAAGCACAAACTATTCTCAGGCCTCTGAAGCTGCAGCTGAGAGCCATGTGCCCGAGGGGCAGAGGCAGATGGCACAGGAGGGGACAGAGGGCGCCTGCTCCTATGTCTTCAGCCAGAGCAGGCTGGCTGGGAGCAAAGAGGCCCATCTCCATCTTGCACACACAGGCTGGAGCTGCACTTGCTTGGCAGAGCTCCCTGCACTGGGGCAGGAGTTGGGTGCTGCTAAGGGCTCCGTGGGGAGATTTGCCAAATCAGGGCAGCTCCTGGGTGCCCGTCCTTGCCCTCCCTCAGCCATTACCTCCCTGCTTTCTTTCAGCCGCCTGGCCGGGTGGGGGTTGCAGGCACCATGTTCCATCACAAACTCCTGAAAGCCCAGGACCTAGAAGCGACTTGCCCAAGGACTCTGTGGAAACGGCCCTGCTCAGTGCAGGCAAATCTGGCATGGTTTAACTGGGGCGGGGACAGGCCAGGGCATCCTTAGGTCACTGTGCTGCGAAGGGCTGGCTCCCCGGGCACCCCCAGAAGCTACAGGAGAAGCAGACCAGCCTAGGACCTCGGCTGTGGGCAGGTAGTGGCTCTGTTGAGTTGGCAGCAGCCTGGCGATGGCACAACACGGGGCAGGACCCTGGCTCTGCCCAGCTCCGAGTGACCCTCACCCCAATGCAGGGGTCACCCCAGCAGCTGTCCCTGAAATCCGGCCCCGTCCAGCTTCCTCAAGCCCGCCCCAGAGAGAGCCAGACCGAGCTCCTGGCCCAGGACACTCCCTCCTTCGGGCCTCCCCGGCCCGGCCGCGCTGGCAAGAGGCACCAGCCAGAGCAGGAGACCCCCGAACAGAAGCGGCTCGCACCCGAGCCCAGCCCGCGCTCTGCTCCGCCCGATCCACCCGGGCAGGCGCTGCAGCAGGAAGGCGACGGCGGCTCCCGGCCCCGACCCGCCCGATGGAGGTTCCGCCGCGGCCGCGGCCCCGGCCCCGGCCCCAGCCCCAGCCGATGGAGGCCGAGGCCCCGGTCCCGGCCCCCTCCCTTTGTGCGGCTAGGGCGCGCAGCGGCATTTCTGCGGCGCCGGCCGGCCGGGTGGGGCAGGCCGGGGCGGCGGTCGGCCCTTACCTAGGTCGGCGTTGCAGAAGGCCTGCTGCGGGTGCACCGGGGAGCAGCTACACGCCTCGGCCGCCCGGGCCAGCAGCAGCGCCGCCAGCCAGGCCAGCAAGCTGCGGAGAGCGGCGCTCATGGCGGTCTCACAGCGCCTGTGGGGGCTGCCGCATCCAGGCACGGGCAGCACCGCTCCGCTGGGCCCCGGCCCCGGCCCCGAGCGCGGCTCCTGCGAGCGAAGGCGGAGAGGCGGCGGCTGCTGCTGCCTCCCCTACACGGCGGGTTTGCTCCGCTCCGTGCCGCCAGCGCGGCTTTTAAGGGGCTGCGGGGCGCTGCGCTCCTCCTCCCGTTGGCACGGAGCCAGGCCCGCTGCTCGCCCTCGCGTCTTGCCTGCCTGGGGCCGGAGCGGGCCGGGGAAGGTCAGTCCCCGCCAGGCCAGGCCCCGAGCAGCCCCCGGCTTCGCCGCTGCTCGGCTGGGCTGCGTCCCGCCTCCGGTGGGGCACACAACCCTCCAGGGGTCCCCGCGCAGCAACAGGTGCCTCGGCAGCGTGCGGGACCCCTGCCCCCCCCTCCCCGAGAGCAGGGGCCAGTTATGGGGGGAGGATTTTCTTCCCCTGAAACCTGCAGTCAGCGGCTCCCTGCACACGGGAGCTGCGACATCAGCCCGGACACAGCGCCTGTCCCCAGTCCCTGCCTCCAATTGTCTGTGCCAAGCGTTTCCTGGGTTCCCCCGGAGCTCTTCCCGTCTCCCCTCCTCTCTCTGTCACCATCTCTCTCCAGACCCTTGGCTCCAGTGTGCGCCTAGCCCGGCTCTTCTCCCCGGGCCCTGCAGCCCCCCAACCTGGGCCCGGCTGCCCACAGGCCTCTTTCGGTGCTGGAGGGAGCAGATCTTCTGACATGGATGGCCAGGTGCAGGGGACACAGCTTCCCAGCCCCTGTGAGCCACCTGCCTCTGCTGGCCAAGGCTGTCCAGAAGTTCAGTGGGGGAGGCTGGCGGGCCCAGGTTGCCTGTGATAGTGCCCGGCAGAGCCGGGGGTCTCCATGATACGGCACCCAGGCTGCGGGACTCCAGCTCATCACCATTAACTAGCAGCCTCGCCATGGGACAGGCTCTCCCACTCAGCATGTGCTGGAGAAAGGATCAGGCCTTGTCCTCATGGGTGGGGCAGAACAGATGAGGGGCCCACACCGGCCGGAGTCTGCCAACAGCCTGAAGCAATGGTGTGAAGGGAGATGAGTTGCCCATTCACCTCCGGGGCTGTCAACGCTGAATCCCAACACCTTTACGTGACATGGTTCTCGAGCCCCAACATCTTCAAACACCCAGAGACAAGTCTGCCCCATGGAGGGGTCCATTCCAGCCAGGCACCTGGGCCCCCTTGGGTACTAAACGTTGGAGTGCCTGAGAGCCAGCGCAGGGCAGGGTTGGGCTCCGCATCAGAGCTGCAGGTTTCCTCCTCCCAACATTGCCAGCGCTGTGCTGTGGGCGCAGGGACACCCAGGATCCTGCCCAGCCCCTTGTAACAGGGTTCCTGACTCACCCGGACCTGCCTCCCTGAGGCTCAGCTGGGAATTGGCTCACCCCTGACCAGCCACCGCTTCCCACAGTCTCAGCCAACCCCCCCCCTCCAGGCCATGGCTCTGCAGCTCTCTCTCCTCCCAGATGCCGGTTCTCCCATTCAGGAGCCTGGTCAGGGTCAGCCCAGGGACCCTCTACTCCACAGCTATGCCCAGACCTGGCTGCAGCGGCCACGTCTCTGGCCAGCTTCCTCCTATTCTCCACCTGCCTGAGCTTTTCCTCCACTCCCCTTGGCTACGCACCAGCCCCTGTAATGGTCAACACACCTCATGTGAGTGAGTGAGCCAGAGAGCAGCTTTCTAGGAGCCCTGCCTGGTCCTGCCCTGCTGAACCTCAGCCTTAAATAATGAAGCATTTTTGAGCCCTGGATCCCCCCAGGTGCAGTCCCTGTGGCATGGCCCATCTAGCCACTGTAACCCCCCTAGGACTGGTGTGGGGTGAACACCCTGGCCCCCTTGACAGCAGCACTGTCCTATGCTTGGGGGGGGGGGGTGCAGAGTGTCACTGAAGGATGGGCCATGTCTCTACAGAGGGGCTGGGCCCTCAGACTGGCTGGGGCCGGGTACAGTAGGGTTTGCACCCCAGTCTGCACCAGGACCTTGGGAGCTGCGCCCTGTGCTCAGGGCAGTGGCAGGAGGGGCAGCAGATGTGGCTAAGGAGCTTACCGAGGAAATGGAGGCAGTAAAGTGTGGAGGGGGAGTGACAACAGAAAGCTTGGCCAAGGTTACCAGGGTGGCAGGTGTGGGCCAGGCCTAGCGCGAGAGCTGGGCTGGAGCAATGCCCCAGCCAGGAGAGAGAAGCCGAGACAAAAAGCTAAAGCCGGCTTGGTTGAGGCTGCAGCGAGAGAGGAGCCTGCAAGGACTGGGAGACCTATAGCCCTGTTGGAGGGTTGCTGGGGTGCTGGGGCAGGACTCCCCTGCTCTCGGCTGCTTTGCTGGGAACTATGCAGCGGAGTGGGCGGAAGCTGCCCCCAGTCCAGCAGTGAATCATTTTGGGGATAAATGGAAACACATGTTCCAGCCCACGCGGCTCATTGCTCAGCTCTCCACATACCTACATCGCTCCGTAAACAAGCGAGGACGGGATGGGGCGGAGCCTGCCTAGTTCTGTCCTGGGGAGACGGCCTCCCAGACCCTGCACCTCAGGCTTCTGGCCCAAATCCCAACAATGGTCATGTCCAAACGAGCCCTCCTGGGCTTGCCCTCTGAGCACATGGCCAGGACATGGCCATCCCAGGTGGCCAGGAAGGTCCTGGCTCCCATGCTCAGTAGCAAAGGTGGCGCCGGACAGGAGAGGGCACATCCCAGTTCCAGGTTGACTGGGGTGGCTCCTGCTGCCCCCGGGGCCCTGGCCCTCCACAGCCCAGCCCCCTACTGACAGGCGATTCACGGGCGCCCTCTAGCTCTGTGCTGCTGAGCCGGGCCCACGGCTGTCTTTGGACCCCGTCCCCCCCCAAACAGGAAGGGTGGTGGAGTCCCAGCTCTGGGGTGGGGAAGGGGCCAGGCCCATCTCAGACTCCCAGCTACCTGTCTGCAGCCCCCAGGACTCAGCTGGTGCCACCTGAATGCCAGCAGCTCCTGGATGTCAGGCCAGAAACACCTTCCCCTGCTCAGGGCTGCAGGGTGGAGCCTGAATCCAGCTGTTTCCAGATACTCAGGGCAGGCGGGCTCCCGCCCTGCCCGTGCTCTTGACAGGGGTGCAGAGTGACAAGTGCAGACTGTCCCTGGAACCAGAGCGGAGTGCACCAATGCAGCTGCAATGCCAGGCTTGGGCTGAGCGGGGGCGGGTCTCCTCCTCCCTGCCGCGATACAGGGGGCAGTGGGGGCCTGGTCCCCATCTCACCCTGCAGCATGCGCTGGCACACGGCTTCTTTGCTGGCTGCCTAGGGGAGCCTGTTAGTGAGCAGAGCATGAACCTAGCAAGAGCAACAGGAGGAGCTGGCTGGGAGCTCAGCGCACCGGCTGCACCCGGAGCAGACCAGCGCTTGGGATGCAGCCAGCGAACCAGCAGGTTCAGCGCTGCCACCCCTCCAAAGCAGGGTGCAGAGGGCGTGGGATCTGGGGAGCGCTCCAGCAGAGCTGGCAGAGGCGCAGGGCTAGGGCTAGAAGGCAGCCACTGCCCTTTCTGACCTGCATCCAGCAGGCTGTGAGTCTCGCTAGCACAGGAGAGCTCAGAACCATGACCCGTGCTGACGTCTTCGTGTCTACAGAGAGCCTGAGTCAGTGGCCTGCTCCACTCCCCTCTGGGAGCATTAGTACAAAGCTCAGGGTTGCTGAGTGATGGAGCATCTCTCCCTGGCCAACATGGAGACAGAGGCGCATGCTACGGCTTGCGCCAGGACGGGGGCACTTTGCTGCCAAGAGCAGGTAGCTTTGGGGAGACATCCCTTGCCTGCCCCCCCCCCAAACTAAGGAGCTGAGTCCAGCAGGGCCACGGGAGGGGAGTGGAACATCTCAACCCTGCGGGGAGAGAGGAGCCCATCAGGGGAGCCCAGCCAATCCCTGCAACACTTGTATTTTGAACCTTAGCTGACCTGCTGCGGGTCGTGTCTCTGGTGGGCCCCTATCCCCCTGCTCCTCCCACCTCCATGGTGGGCAGAGGACAGAGCCCCAGGGTGATGGTGCTGGGCAGGGAGGGGAAGCTGAGTCAGGAGACAGTGGAAGGGTCTGGGACATGCTGGGATCAGAGGCACATGCATGTGAGTAGCGTCATCCGAGACACCAAGCATGAGGATAGGCAGGGCTGTCACGGGCCCCTTACTGTCCCGTGGGCATTCCTGAAATCACTGGGTTACAGAGAAGCCAGTGTGGGGAGAGGGAAACTCCCCCTGGCTTCTGGGCACAGGAGTGAGGCACTAACCGTGGGGTCCATTACAAGGCTCCCGGTTCCTGTCCGTGAGTCGCTGAGCCTGGCCTGGCGGAGATCCAAGAACACCGAGAGATGGCTGCTGAGCCTGGCTTGTCAGAATGGGCCCCCCAGGCGTCCCTTTCACTAGGGACGAGGGGGTCCCCGGCCTCCAGCTAAGGGTCAGACTTCCCACGGCACGAGTGCCTGTCGCCAGCCTTCTCCCCCTGCCCAGCCTCAGGGATGGCCGGGCCGAGGGAGCTGGAGAGCCATGGCAGGTGGGGCTGGAAATCCCAGGTGGAGGAGGGGAAGGACAGTGAGGCCATGGACGAGGACTCTCTCCTCCACCGCCCCAGCAGCAGAGGTGTGGACATGCATGTGCCAGCCAGGCCAGGCCTGCACAGGGCCTGGAGAACTCAGGGGTGGGCCCTCCGGTGATGAGACAGCAGCCCTGGAGAACATCTCTTGGAAGCTGGCTCCTGTCCTGTCCCACTTAGCCCCCTGGTGATGCCCAGAGGGAAACGCAAGTGCCCTGTGGGGGGGGCCAGCATGGGCCAGGGGCTGGTTCTGACGGAGACTGAGCAAGATGCAGATCACACGCGGAGATGGCTTGGCCAGTTACAAAGGATCTCCTCACACACCTGGAGTGCAGACTTCCCGGGAAATGTTTTCTCATGCATTCCCTGGGGCACCCCCAGCTCCCATGCTGCCTGGGGAGGGCTGACAGACCAAGCTTGGTCCTGCCATCGCACGGCCTCACGTCTGCAGCACACGCAGCGCCGTGCCAGGAGGGTGACACCGGCCTGTCTGAGGGGGAGCCAGCCAGCCAGGACCGGAGCCCATAGGCAACAGGCACAAATGATCTGGGATGACTCGCTACCAGCCGCTCACAGCACGAGGGCACCTGTCTGTGCCCGGGGGGGATGCTCCCCAGCCCCTGGTAGCAGACGCTCTGCTCTGGGCACTGCGGGTCCTGCTCTCTCCCTCCTCAGGCCACCAGTTTACACACAGGAGGGCCCCGTCCCTTAGCCGAGGCAGCAGCGTATCAGGGTCACTGGGGCAGCGCAGGTCACCGCTCTCCTTTGGACGTATCTAGAATAAAAGCAGAGGGCGTTCCTTTAATGGCTGTAGAGAGATTCGCATCTGAGCCAGCGCCAGGGCTTCAAACACGGGTTACAGGTAGAGGAAAACCATCGGGTGCAGTTTACAGCTGGTTCTTGTTGACGGCCCCTTTCCTGCTTCGCACCTTCAGACACAGACATCGGGGAGACCAAATCTTAGCAAGGGAGATTCCAAAGTGCCTCCAGCCTGCACCTCTTCCTGTGGCTGCAGAGCAAAGCGCGCTGTACAGGGTGGGAGGCAGCCAGCGGGGTGCTCTTGCCCACCCATTGCCAGCAGGGAACAGCCTTTCTCAGACCAGCTAGCACAAAAGCCACCGCCTCCCAAGGCTGGGTGAGTGGAGAGAGAGGTGTGGTCCTGCTGTCTCATGTGGCCACCTGATTATTGCAAGATCAGGGCAGGCTGCAAATGGAGGGCAGCTTCTCCCAGGCACGGGCGGTGCGGGACCTGACGTCAGACTCCCCTCCCCAGACACAAAGAATGCTTCTGATTCCCCACTCTGGTTATCAAGAAGCCACTACAAAATATACTCAGCCCCTTACTGAATTTCAGTCACTGGTTTCCAATCAGCCGCTAGGTTTGGTAATGAGATACCTTACTTAGAACTCCCTGCTCTTCTCCTAAAGGGTTCTCCTGCCCCCAAAGGATCAGCCACATGACCAGAGCAATGTAAGTTTGGATCTTCCCCAAAATACAGTCAGGGTGCCAGGCAATCCTTTAGTAACTCAACTAAAGGGTAATTATATTTATATAGAATATATTAGTATGGCTTGTTTCTTTCCTTGTGTAAGAGAAATGCTAAAGGATTAAAGAGCCTTTAGATACGTGCAAGTTAGTCAAAATCCATGTACAAGAAGTTTTCAGTAGAATTTGGCATTTGCAGGGTTGTGCAGGTCCTCTGATGGGGCTCAGTCCTTTGTTTCACTCTAGCTTTCGTTGTAGATGAAGCCATCCAGGGGTAGGCGTTAGCTGTAGGAAGAAGACTGAAGTCCAGTGGTGGTGTGGGGATACAGCTGCCTTTTCTGCCCACTGGCCTGTGCTGTCTGTGTGTGGAAATTTACAGCAACAAGATGGAGCTGAGTCACATGAGCAGCAAGTCCGGGTGACTCTCCCTCGCCCCATGGTACCTGTGGGTTTCCTTAATGGGCCATTAAGCAGACAATTGCTGCAGCCATCCTGTCTGGGGTGGCTCCCAGAAAGTCATCACAAGTTGAAATACATGCTCCCATTCTGTAAATTTCCCATTTTCAAAGCGTCTGACGAAGTGGGATTTTCTCCCAGGGAAGCTCATGTGCGAAATAAATCCGTTAGTCTTTGAAAGTGCTCCAGGACTCTGTCTGTTTTTAAGCTGAAATACAGATATACCAAACAAATATGCCACTAACACAATCACATTTAGCGTATTATAATGGTCCTGATCCTGAACCCCTCAGATCCAACTGGCCCCACCAGGCAGGACAGCCCAGATCTCCAAGCCCCACGGCTCTAGGGCGGAAGGCCCCGACGGCCTGGGGAATGGCAAGGCCAGAGCCCACAGCACAGCCCTGCTTTGTGGCAAACACCTGCTGCAAAGCTTGGCGCCCGTTGAGCCCAGCCACAGTGTCAAGACTGGTCCAGTCTGGCTGAGCATCCCATGGCGAGAACTGGCTGATTCGGCCGCAGCCGCTGGTGGGAGGGGGGCGTTGGCTGCCCGTGGCCAGCGGGAGGAGCCGTGGCCTTAGTCCAGTCAGTCACTGGCAGGCTGCTGGGAGGTGGGCTGCGCTGAACCACGGGACTTGTCAGTGGAGCATGATGGTGTAGAAACTAGCTCTGCTCCTGCCCCCAGCAGCCTGTCTGGGATGCGGGGTGGCCTGGGCAGCTCAGCCTGTAATGGGAGCATGAAACGGGCTACCTGGCCAGTGCTGGGGCCCTGCCCTGCTGTGCACCAAGGTAGCCCAGCACCCTGCACCCCAGTTCCAGGCTAGCTAGGCGCCCTCTGCCTGCCCCCCAACTCGCCCCCTTAGCTCTGTGCTGGCACTCACCAAGTGGCTCCAGCTGGGCAGTGAGTGCCCTGCCTGGCTGCCCCAGTCTGTGACACTCTGTGCCCAGGAGAGGGGGTGGGACCCCAAAGCCCAGGCCACAGCCCAACTGCAGGCTAAAGCCCAGGGTCCCCACGGCCCCGTGTGCCTCGGCACAGATTGTGTCCTGGCCAGGGGCAGCTGGTTTCACAGGCTGGCTAGCTCTTCCCGGGCCGGGTTAGGCAATTTCTCTGGCCACTTGATTTCTGCTCAGTGGGCCCCACGATCCCGTGTCTGTCTGGGTTGTGACGCTGGCTGGGGCCCAGCGCCCGGCACTGGCGTGCTTTGCCTGGCCAGATGTTAGTCATTACCACGAGCACACTGCTGTTTAGGAGCATCGCTTTGTTTTCTGCTCCTGCACGTTGGACTCTTAAAGGGGCGCAACATGTTTTCCCGCTCGCTGGCAGCTCCCAGGGGTGGACACAGCAAGATGGCATGAGCCACTGGCTGCAGCCGGGAAACAGACGCAGCGAGGAGAGGGGGCTTGTCCAGGGCCCCAACAGTGAGAAGGGAACCCAGGAGTCATGACTTATTCTGGGACCCTGATGCCCCTCCCTCAGAGGGGGCAGGAAGGAATTTTTCCTGGGTCAGACCGGCAGGGGGGGGCGAGGCTTCTTCTGCAGTGTGGGGCCCGGGTCACTTGGGGGGCAGAGTAGTGTCCATGGTGGCTTGGCTGTAGGGGCTAAGCGAGGTCAGTAACTCGCCGGCGGGTCGGGGTCTCTGGCGGGGGGGGGGTGGGAGGCTGAGGCCAGCAGTGGGCAGGTCACTGGGACAGCGTAATGGTGCTGCCTGACCTTGAAGTCGCTGGGCTACATCCTGAATGCGTGGCTCAGCACCAGCCTGGGCAGGGGAACCCTAGAGAAATGGGGGAGGTGTCGCTGGGCCACGGGCTCCCAGCCCAGGGACGGGTGCTGGTGTGGGCTGAATTTGAGCACAGCTGGCCCTGAGCTCCTCGGCCCCTGCCCCCCCTGTGCCTGGCCGCAGGGCAGGGCAGGGCTGAGCCAGCATTTTACGTAAGCTGGGCACCACGTGTATTGCCCCAAGTCAGCATGCCGGGCGCCTGTGCCGGCAGGGGCTGAGCCCCTTGGCCCTGGGGCTGGTCACATGCATCTCCTTGCCCAGCAGGGAGTACCCGGGCCCCCAACTCGCAGCCACGCACATCAGGCCAGCTCTCTGCAAACGTACCAGGCTCAGCCCCTCCCTGCCTGCCACACAGAGCTGTGGGGAGGGAGGCCCCCATGGCATGGGGCAGGGTAACGCTCACCCGGGCTGCTCCAGGCCTCCTTCCCACAGCTGCACCCAGGCCAGGGTACTGGTAGGCGCAGGAGGATGCAGGCTGGGATATCTGGGGGGTTTGCAACACAAGGAGCCCCTCCCGGGCACCCAGCATGGGCCCCGTCTCTGGCCGGCACTGGTGGAAGGCAGTGCTGAGCACCGTGCGACTGCTCCCACCCTCAGGCACTGTGGGGCCCGGGCCGGTCTGTGTGTGGAGGTGGGGAGGGGAAAGGGATAAGCCTGAGGAAAGGCAGCCCTGGGCCCAGGGAGCAGTGGGGCAAGCTGGCCGGAAAGGGGGGCTGTGGCCCTGGCCCTAGTTGCTCGTCCAGGCAGGGAAAGGGCTCCCTCACCTCCAGGCTGTGCTGCGTGCAGGCACAGAGCACAGCCATAGGGACACCCCTTCCGCTGCTGCCTCCCCGAGCCCTCCCCGCCCGTTCACACTGGTTCTCAGCAGCCGGGAGCGAACGCAGTTTGCGCCAGCAGCTACCCCGCCTCTGGCGTCTCAGCCAGGCCTGACGCGGCAGGACAAGCACGTGCTGCTCTTGTGAGCTGAACGTGGCCACATCCCCGCCCGGGAGCAATAGGTTCCCGCTGCCCAGCGTGGGACTAGGGCTGCGGCCCCCTTCGGTCTCACCCGCTGGCCCTTCCCGCCCTGCCCCAGCTGCCTGTGGGCCCGAGCCAGGCCTCTGCAGCCAGCCTGGAGCCGTCTGCTGGAGGCTTTGCAGGATTGCAGCCTCTGATTTCACAACTTCCGTGGCAGGCGCCATCCCTCCCCGGCCAAGCCCAGAGAGCTCCAGCTGGGAAGGCAGGGAGGGTGTTCTGCACCCGGGCACGGCTACGTGACACTCCCCCAACTCTGCTGGCCTGCCGAGCCGGTGCCTCTGGGCTCCCCCTGCACACAGCCTGGGAAACCCCCATCCTAGCTCCTGCAGAGGCCAGGCCAGGGGACTCCCCTCCCTGCAAGAGACACTGGGGGGGGCCTGAACCAGACTTGCTCCCATCAGGCTGGGGAGTCAGCGGTACAGGCTGGGAGCCAAGCGGAGCCATTCCGATGAGTTCAGCACCACACGCGCCGGCAATGGCCGTCTTCACTCTGCCCTGGCCAGGGGCTGCACTGTGAGCCCACCAGCTGCCCCCAAGCAAGGAGGCAGAAGGCAACATGCCACACCAAGGCCTGCCCAGAACGAGGACCCACACATTTAAAACTACTGACAATGTTCCCTCTAAGTTTGGCGGCTTGTGTGCAAAATTTTCAAGCCACGTGCAAAACTTTTTCTGAATAAAATGTTTGTGCAAACTCACACGACAGAAATTACAGGCATTAATTGAAGTTAAAGTGATTGTAAATAGAATTAATTAATTGTGTTTAAATAATTGAATTTGAATGAATTTTGAATTGAAATTTAATTTTTAGAAAGGTTTTTATTTAAAATTAATTTTTTTAAAGTTTTTTTTAGAAAGAAAGAAAGAAAGAAAGAAAGAAAGAAAGAAAGAAAGAGGAAGACAAAGAAGGAAAAAAGAAAGAGAAAAAGAAAGAAAGGAAGAGAAAGAAGGAAAGAAAAAGAAAGGCAAAGAAGAGAAAGGAGGAAGAGAAAGCAAGCAAGCAAGCAAGAAGTCAAGGCCGCTGGCGGGGGGTGGGGAGGAGCAGACCCCGGCCCTGGAGGCCGATCCCGGCCCTGTGCCTGGAGATGGAGGCCATCGGTGGAGCGGAGCTGACCCCAGCCCCGGGCCTGGAAGTCGAGGCGGCCAGCAGGTGGGAGCACAGGAGCCCGCCCCAGCCGCGGCCACCCCGCTGCCCCGGCCCTGAGCCTGCCTGTTCTGACCTCGGGGCAGGGAGGGCCAGCCCAGAGCCCAGACACAGGCTGGATCTGCCACGGCAAAGCCACAGCCCCGGGGGTCTGGAGGAGGTGGCGGGGGGCTGCGTGGGTGTCCCTCAGTGCTGCGTGGGGGGTGCGCAGCTGCCCGCGCAGCTTAGAGGGAACATAGCTGACAGGAGACATTTCCATACGGTGCATAGCCTGGGGAACTCC
The DNA here is from genome assembly GCA_007922175.1 of Pelusios castaneus. Lineage (NCBI taxonomy): Eukaryota > Metazoa > Chordata > Testudines > Pelomedusidae > Pelusios > Pelusios castaneus. Next base: position 9,338 of record VOCT01101070.1, on the reverse strand, counting down.
CTGCCACTGGGGAACTTGCCCCTTCCTACTGGTAACTTTGCTGCCTCTGGTGCAATTCCAGCCCTCCCAGGGTAGCTATGCTGGGGAGATGAGAGCTGCAGTGGGGTCTCTCCCAGCCCTCTCCTTGTAGCTGCATTACAGCGGTAGACAATCCCCTCCCGCTTGCAGCTGTCTGGGTGGCCAGGGGCCTGAGAACGAGCTGTAAGCAAAAAAAAGACCTAAAATGAAACCAGTCCTGCACTGAACACAGATGAGCTTTTCTCTCAGCCTCACCTGGTACCTACCACTGCAGAGCCCCATCTCTCATGTGCTTCCAGCTTCCCCGCACAAGAGCATCCCTCGCACACTAGCTGAGGCATGTGCAGTCAGGCCTGGACACACACCACGTTTGATACAGGACACGGCTTGGGCGTCCCCCGAGAAGCCCTCAGCCTTTCCTGCGCAGCCTTTAACTGACAAGCAACTCATTACATTCTAGCCTGAGAGATGTTTGCGATCCCACCCCTACAGCCTCACACAGCTGCTCCCCTGCATGCGGCGAAAACTGGCTCCCCAGGAGACCTGAGCGTGCACCTCCTTAAGCAGACACAGCAGCCCAGCTCCAAGAGGCAAAGGGGGGCGGAGTGAGGGAAACCCCAGGGAGAGCGAAGCAGGCAGGACATGGGGGAGGACGGGAGAGGTTCCTGACTCGGTACCTTCAGAGCTTCCTTGCGCCTGGCTCCACGGGGCTCCAGGAGCGCAGGCTGAGCGGCCGGCTTAGTTCTCACGCTGCTGGAGTTCAGCCAGCACAGAGCCACCAAACATCTGCAGGGCCTCCACACCTGGCCCGCCCCGCACGGGACGCCTCGCAGGGGTGGCTCTACGGGCACCTCCCAGCCATCGTGTGTAGGCTTCCCAGCAGTCATTCCACCCTGCTGGCACCGAGTGGGGAAAAGTGGAATCTGGGTTTCCTGCACATCTCCTATGGGCCATGTGCCTGGAGGGGGGCAGCTGCCCTCCCGCAGGCTCGAGGCCATTCCTAGACAGCACCAGGGGAAAGAACCCCGCTGCCCTTCAGCAACACAGCCACCGTGCACTGGTCCCAGCTGGCATCAGTGGACATGGGCAACCAAGGAACGGACCAGCTGAGCAGCCCTTTGCTGCCCCCAGGGCTGGCCCCACAGCAGCCACTAGTGGCAGGGCTTCCCAGCCACAGGATGAGCTGTGACAAGGAGCAAATGTGGAACGAGAGAGACGGTGGAGACACGCCAAGGCCAGTTGAGGGGGTCAGTAACACCATGGGGCAAGCAGCAGCTGGTTGTGAGGCCTGGGAAGCAGGGCCTGAGCCCACCCACAGCCCAAGGCTGCACTGGGTCCTCTGCCCCTTCCAAACACCCAGGCACCTTTTCTGCTCCCAGGCCACTGTTCCTGGTTCTCCACCGGCTCTGGCGCCGGACGCACTCTCGGGCCTCTCAAGGTGCTTGTTGCCAGTGGCTGGAGGACAGGCGGGGTCTGTCAGCAGGAAGGTGCCCAGTGTTCAGGGATGAAGAGGCTGCACCGCCCACAGATGAGTGGCTGGCCAGCATGATGGTTGTGAACGTGGGCAGCTGTCAGCGTAGCAGGACACGGCCTCAAGGGGTGTGGGCTGGTGAGCCACAAAGATCTTGCTGGTGGTGGTGGGAGCCCAGGGCTCCAGGCTAAGGAGGGTGACGGGGAGCAAGAGACAGCCCAGGGCCGAGCCCTCTGGTGAGCGGCACTCGCACCTGCCCTGCCCATTGGAGAGAAAGGCCAGTCGGGCCCTTGGGGAACGTGTTGGGGCTGGAGCAGCTTCTGCTCCCCCGTAAGACCTGAGGCCTTGGTCTAAGCAGTAGCTGTCCTAGCGCAGGCAGCGGCCGAGAACCGAGCAGGTGTCACCGTAGGACAGTCCTGAAACGCCGTCGGCCCTAACATGGGCTGTTAAGATGTTACCACCACCACCAGACAAACCCCACTTACGGTGCTTAAAGAAACCCTTGTCTGACGGCTTCTGCCTGGCTAGGAATCACGTAGCAATAGCTGTGTGTGTAAAACCCCCCTTTCGTTCTGTCTGTATGGGCCCCAATTCTCGCTTCTTTAGCCAGATTTCCGTCTGGTTCTTTGATTATTTCGGGCTGCTGCATCACTAAGTGCCTTATTTAAATCAGTGAAGGAGGTGGGACGTGATCGGTTAAAGGACTCTTTCAGTGGGCCAGGATTGGTGCTTAGTCAGGTGTTTGGTTCGAGTACAGGAGCCAGGCTTTAACTATAGAAACTGCGGCTCCAAAGGAAGTTCTTTGGAACTAATGTCAGGACACACAGCTCTCCACACCCTGCCAACCCTATTGTGCAGGAGGCGGAGTCCCCAGATGATCTAATCCTGACTGGCCCCCAGGAGAAACTGGTCTCCCTTATTGGGAGCAATGGCGCTGGTAATAGAGAAAAAGGCTCCTGCACTGAGAAAGGGAGGGTAATTCAATTCACCAGGTTACACCTGGAGCGCTGCAGTGGGTGAATGGGTGACAGCCCTAGAGTGAATTGGGTAAGGCTCGATGGATTAGAAAGTGGGAGGGGGGGGCCCTAAGCAGGTTATGCCTTGAGCCCTGCAGGCTTGGGTAAAAGTGGGGTGCCCTAGTGTGTGGGTAACCCCCCCCCCCCATGAGGGGGCTTTGGGCCCTCACCTGCACTGTGGGGCAGGCGGATGCTGCAGTTCTGCTAGATGTGCCGAAGGGAGAGCCTGGGCCTGGCCTTTGGGGTCTCTGAGAAGCAGCAGTGCGAAATCAACTCTTTCCTGGAGACCGCAAAGTGTTTCCCAGAAGCGGGTGTGGGGAAACTGAGGCAGGGAGTGAGAGAGATGTCCAGTGTCACAGGGAGTTGGCAGCAGAGCTGACGTTCTGCTCTCTCTGCCTCACACACCAAGGCACCTTGCCCGACCTGGAAAGGAGCCCACGTTCCTCAGCACGGCTTTGCTGCCAGCAGGTGGGTTTCAGGCCTGCAGCCCATCGCCCTGGAGTCACTTCTGTCCAGAGCCGTGCTGAGGAGAAGCTGACGCATTCTGGGGCACGTGGGGGAAGCAGCTCCTGATGGGAGGGACGGGGCGAAGGAGTGTGGAGATGAGGATGGTAGCAGGCCGAGGGTCACAGTGCAGGGTCAGGCACTGGCTGCTCCCGGCCCAAGGAGACCCCCCAAATTCCGCTGCAAATTTCAGCTCCCGCACGCCAGCGGAGGAGGGAGATCCCAGGCAAGCAGAGAGCAAGGCTGAGGCTGGGGTGGGAGGGAGTTGGTTCCCGGGCAGGGATATCCGCTGCTGGCCCCATCGCTCCGGGGCAGTTTCCCAGCAGGCGGCCCAGGGACTGAGCCGGTGACGGTGGTGCCTGCTCGCTAGAAACCCGCACACCCAGGCTGGGGGGGGTCCATGTTGGTTAATTTAATGTTCAACAGAGAGGCCCACAGCGCAGCTCCCCTCCACCCTCGACAAGCTATGCTCACCTGGGCCCTCCTTGGCCCCCCAGCTTCTTCTCAGGCCACGCTGCAGCACCTGGGGACTACACACCGTCCCACTGGCTGGTCCGGCTCTGCTGTGCCATGCACCCACGGGCCCTTTCTGCTGCAGGGAGACCTTGCCAGGGTAACTGCAATGGGAGCTAAGCGCTGGGGTGCAGCACCCTGCCAGCGGGAGGGGAAGGAAGCACAGGGCCAGGCTCAGAGCCGTTGAGTAATTCCCAGTTGGGTAGGGAAGGAAACGCTCCCTGAGCGGCCCCTGCCGTGGCACTTCCTTTGCTGCCTCCCAGCTCTGCTAGGGGCTCCTGCCAGCCCTGAGCTTCGCTGGCAGAGGGGCTGGAACTCGGGTGCCGCTGCACCCCCTGGTTTGAAGTGGTTCCAGTGGCATACAGGGCACTCAGCACCCCCAGCACACATCCTGGGCCAGAGCCCATCTGCAGGGCGGCCTGGGAAGGTCCTGGGAGCTGTGCAACAGGCTGAAGGGACCAGGGTTTGCAGCGGCGACAACCGTCCGCCACCAGGGGTCAGGGCTGATGCATTCCAGCCACGTGTGCTGCGGCGAGGTCTTTTTAGTCCCTGCAGAAACCCTGGGACCCAGCCCCGGGGCCGCCCATGGACACTGCGCTGTCCCCACCTTACCAAAGGCGAGTGCAGCCCCCAGGCCTGGGCCTTCCCCACACCTGTCTCCCAAGCCCCGCTAAGAGAGGCCCTGTTAAATAAATTCAATCCCTTCGTATTTCCTGGCCCCGATCCTGGTCTCGGGCAGGAGGAAGCGCCCGTCCAGTGTGAAGGCCATGATGTAGGTGGCGATCTTGCCATCGTCCTCCTCCGATTTCAGGGCCACGATGATCTGGTCATCTGTGTCCGGGATGAATTTGAAGGAGGAAAAGCCGTGGGTGGGGACCACGTCCCCGACGTGGCTGACCGCGACATCCCCGAAGTCCTGCGTGGCCCTCAGCAGCAGGTTGGTGCCCTTGTGCTCGTCATCCTTCTCGTTGTAGCGCTCGTGGCTGGCCCGGCGTGGCAGGAAGAACCAGCGCTGCAGCACGTCGCTCCAGGCGGCCGACTCGTGGATCAAGTAACCTTGGGGAGGAGGGCCATGGGGTGAGGCCACCTCCTAGGTGAGCAGCACCAGCGGGGCTATGGCCTGGCCAGTAGCTAGAGCACAGGCCTGGGAGCCGGGGGCTGCCCGGACATGACAAATGCCACTTCCTCTCTGGGCCTCACTGGAAGCTGATGCCTGGTTCCCGTGGGCATGTGCCAGTGGCCTGTCTGCAAAGAGTAGATCCCGCCCCGACCCCAAACACAGAGGGTAGCATACAACCCGGCCCTGCCTCATCCTGCTCCAGGGGCTACCTCCTGCCGGGTGGGCTAGGGACAGCAGCAAGCTGGGCACGGCTCTCCACACTGCTGCAGGCAAAAGACTGGCACAGCATGGTGGGCAGATGGGGTCTAGCTCCTGGCTGCCAGCCCCACGCACATCTGCTCCCCATAGCGTGTCGTGGGGCAGGGGAGGCTCTAAGCTCCAGTTCCTTCAGCACTTGCATTGCTGTCGCAGCCTGGATGGTAGCAGGCAACCCCCCTCGCAAGCACATGTGGGACCCCCCAGGGCTGTGGAGAGCCCTCCCTGCCTCTTACCTGGGGGTCTGATGCCAGCTGCTGCCCTCAGCGCATTGTAGTTGGACACCCAGTTCTCATGGCCCACGTCCCCTTTGCAGCCAACCACCTTCACCCACTCGGGGTTCTCGTTCATCACCTCCCCGGTGGTCGTGGTCCACTCCTTCCCCAGGCCCCCCACGAACAGGTGCTCATCCTTCACCGCCAGCCACTCTGCTTTAAACCCTAGGCAGAAAGACCCAGCCTCAGCTTGCCGGCACGTCCCTGCTCCTGGGGGAAGGGGTGGATGCACCCCACGGAGGACAGTGCCCCAAGCAAGTGGAGACCAGGGGAGCCTGGTGGGCCCCTGCCACCCTTCTGTCAGCTGCCACGAACACCTCTGCCAGCCAGCGATCCTTGAGGGGTGCACCGGACATGAATTCCAGGCACCCAGCGGGGCAGGATAGCTCCAGCTGGAGTGTGCTGCTTTCAGCGCTGTGCTGGGCACTGCCCAAGGCAAACAGGGGGACCAGGGGAGAGGCACAGTTTACCTTTGCCCACGGTGCCATCCCCATCTGACAGGATCACCCACGGCACCACCTTGGTGCCCTCGAGTAGGTACACCACTCCCGTCCGATCGTCCACTGCATATAGCTTCCCATTGAAGACCACCAGCTCCGAGAGCTCCATGCCTCTCCCCTTCTCAGCCAGGTGGGATTCCAGCACGCTGTCAGCCCGGTCCCACTCCACCGTCACCCTGTCCCCGCTGGCCGACAGGCTCAGGTAGCCCTTCTTCAGGTAACTGAACCAGGTGTGCTCCTGCGGGCCCTTGGACCCCGTGTCCAGGTCGGCAATGACCCCGATCCTGTAGCGCACCCCTTCCGAGTTCCTCTGGGGTGGGGACAGCGGGTAGGTGTCATTGTACCTGTCTCCCGACAGCGAGCTGAGCCGCCAGTTGTGGGCGCTGGCCGGGGCCGGCCTCCCTGTGGCTGAGCGGTGAAAGCAAAGCAGGAGCAGCACACAGGCGATGGTGATGAGAGAGACCAAGATGGCCTTCCAGCGCAGTCGGAAGCGGGGGTCAGCAGCCTTGGTCATGGAAGCGAGGACGGGAAGGCCACCCACACTGATCCGGAGGGGGTTCATAGACTCACTCCATTCCCTGCGCTGGCTGGACGGGACGGGCATCAGACGGGAATCAACAGGACCTGGCCACAAGCGAGAGAAGCTGTGGTGAGACAGGCCCTGAGTTGAGCTCTACGCTGGGACGGGGCTATGCTCCCAGCCCAGGTTAGCAAAGGCCCATGGAGCCCAGTGCAGGCAGCCCCAGGGCTCTAGCACGGCACCTGCCATGCCACAAACTCCCACCCTTTCCACTGACATCCCTGCCCCCGGCGCTCGCTCATCACAGGCTCCAGGCAATGGGAGCCGTTTGAGAACACCTGCTCTGCTGTGTTGTGCCGGCAGATCTGGGCAGGGGACGGGTGCGGAGGTCTCTGAAGGGGAAAGCAGGCTGGGAACGAGCATCTGCTCCCCCTTACAGCAGCTCCACTGCTCAGACGAGGAGTGGGGGGTGGAAAGGGAGGAAGCATCGGGAAGAAAGGAGAATCTGCTCTGTGCACCAGGCAGGCTGGCCAGGGCCCTGCCAGTCCTCTGGGCACCCAGGACCGAAGCAACCCTGTGGAGGGATCGCTGGCTCTAACAGGCATTGCCCCCCCAGCGGGCCCTGTCTGCACACAGTGGGTGCTGGGGGCACGGCCCTGCAGGTTAACACCGAACCCCACAGCTCTGACTCTGGGGGACCGGAAGGCAAGTGTGACCCTGGGGAGGTGAAATCCCAAAACACTGCAGCCCCTAAGGGGAGACACCGAGTGGAGCTGCTACAGGCCCGCAGCACGCCTACGGCAGAGCCGGAACCCAGGAGTCCTGCCTCCCAGGAACAGCTGCCATGTAACATCCCCGTCGGGTGCAGCAAGCCGCTACTGGGACCCGCTGATCATCAGCTACCCACCATTAGGGGCAGAGCCGGGAGCAACCGCCCCAGCCACTAGAAACCACCTGCTGCACGGCACCGGGCCAGCCCCAGCCCATCGCATGGATCCCACCAGCACAGGAGGAGGCAGCCGCATTTCCCACCCCGCCCTGCCAAGGCCGCAGGTACAGAGAGTGCGGGTGTGATCAGGGTCCCTCCCCAATGGCTGTCTGTCCCACAGAAGGGAAGCAGGGCAAAGATTAGAGCCCAGGCAGCTCACCCCACAGCAGAGCAGCTCTTACTCTCCGCAGCAAAATCCTGCTCGAGCCCCACAGTGGTTTCGTAAAGCCCAGCAGGGCTGTAGTGGAGGCTCAGGCCCAGGCCCCTGGTTCTGCCTAGAATCTGAGAGACCCGTTTCACTCCCAGCCCCTCTTTGGGGCCCAGGCTGCCTCGCACAGCACAGCCGCCCCACTGGCAATGCAGGCGGTTATGTCCTGCAGCCCCAGACGCCATGTCGGGGGCCCTGGAGCTCCTGACTTGGATGAGAGGGGCACAAATGGCAGCAACATGCAGACCCACACCTGGAAATCCCAGCTCCTCCCCCAGGTCCAGCATGGCTGGGGACCCCACTCCTTGGAAAGGGAAAGGCCCTCCGCTGCCATGGGGAGCTACGGGCATGTGGGGAAACAGCCGCCACAGCAGAGGAATGCCCCCCATGGGTGTGGAAGAACGAGGTGGGGGAGGAGAATGGCAGCCAGCCCAGCTGTATGCACAGGCCTGCACCCCGAATACGCTTGCGGCTCACAGCCCTGCAGGGAGGCACCATTGGTGCTGTTCTGAGCATGCACAGAAAGGCCCCGTTATCTGCTTAAGGGCCTGCAGCCAGTCACCGGCTCTGAGCAGTCAGGTCACACACGACCCAAATCAGGAAGGCGATTCTCTGGCCCTCAGTAGCCTGGGGGCCTGCCCCCCACCCCAGGGTATAATACCCTTCGTCTCAGGAGCCACTCGCCTTCCCAGAGCTGCAAGCTGCCACTGAGCCTGGTGGCCCTCCTAGGGGAAAGCAGCTGGCTGGGCAGGCTCCAGGGTGGAAAGTCCAGGTGCTCTGCTCTGCTCTGCCCCAGTGCTGAGCTGTGCAACAGGTGAGGAGCAAGCAGCAGTGGCAGCTCCCAGCCCCTCCCTGAGCAGGATCCAGGAAATGCAGCACCCAGCTCACAGGATGGCTGGCCCTAACCAGCCACTTCTTAAAGCCACAGCAGCCCGCACGCTCCTCCCCCACCAGGGCTAGCCAGGAGGCCAGCACACCCACCACGCTGGCTGCGGGGACACTTTGCATCCAGGGCCCCATGGGCTGCAGAGTGACCTGAGCGGGGGCTGGGAACCACAGCCCCCCCCATTCCCCTTTGCTGCACCACAGACTGTGTGTCCCTGGGGAAGTCGCATCACCTGCCTCCCAGCACAGCCCCTTCACCGTAGGGGACGGGGCAGTGACAAGCCAGATGTCCCAGACTGCTCTGGCGCATTGGCCCCTCTTAGCTCTACAGCATCAGAGGCAGAAACTGCCTTTACTTGGGGGTGGCACCAGTGGGGGACATGGCAAACACCTGCCTTCCCCAGCCCAGCTCTGCCTGATGCTGCTAACCCAGCACCAGGAAAGGGCCGTCCTCCAAGGCTGCGACTCCGTCAGCCAGGGCCAGAGCTCAGCTTACCCAGAAATGGGGAGACACCTGTGACTGAGCAGCGCCCGCGCCCCCCCGCGTAGTAACAGCAACTACAGACCATGGCTGGAGCCAGCACAGCAACGCCCTAGAGATCCCCCAGGCCAGCGATGCTATGGGGCAAACCTCCAGCAGGCTGGCACTAGAAACCGGCAATCAATGAGCCTGAAGGCAAGAACGCGCTGCGGGGCGGGGTGGATCACGGTGCCATCCCCCACTCCCCTGGGCAGTTCCTGCCCGTGCTGCCCGCGGAAGGGATGTTGGCAGGTGCGAGGTGGGAGGCAGCCCAGCAGGGATGATTGCAGGAGGCTGCCCAGGAGATGAACAGAGGCCTCGGCGAGTCAGGAGGAGCAAGGACTGGCCAGGCACTGTGTGGTCGCGCTGCAGCAGAGATGGGGGCACTGGACACCGCATAGGGCTCCCCCCGACCCAGGACTCCTGGCGTGGAGCTGGCCAGTAACTGGGGACCGGCCCAGGAAAGGAGAGGGAGAAAGTCAGGGACAGGATCACAACCTGCCAGTGCGCTCCAGCCTGCCCCACACACTGCCAGTGCACTCCAG
>ML688793.1:30982-44549 GCA_007922175.1 Pelusios castaneus | reverse complement strand
CCCCACACACTGCCAGTGCACTCCAGCCTGCCCCACACACTGCCAGTACACTCCAGCCCGCCCCACACACTGCCAGTACACTCCAGCCCGCCCCACACACGCACAGCTTTGCTGGTGCCCCTCACTCCTGACCCACAGCCCGGCTGCAGGCAGGTGCAGGGAAGGCGGAAGGGGCTCTCGTTGGGCGGGGCCAACGGGCAGGAATGACCCCGCAGGGCGCTCCCGCCTCCACCCTCCAGCGCACTGTGGCCCCCAGGCAGCGGGGCGCAACGGGGCCCGGAGTCTCCCAGCAGCACCCCCAGCCCTAGAGGGGAAACCAGCAGGCACGAGAGGGGGCGGCTGCAGGGCTGCTCCAGCCCAGCTCTGCACGCGGGGGGAGCCCAGGACGCCTGGGTTCCAGCCTATCCCCGGGCGGGCAGGCCCAGGGTTCCCCCAGCGGTCACAGCCCCCGGCCCCACTCACCGTCTCCTCCCCGCGGCGCGAGCCGAGCGCACCCGCCGGCCTCTCTCGCCACTCAATCGCAGCGCGCAGCCGCCGGGCCGAGGACTCCAGATCCCAGCACACACCGCGCGCCGCACTACATCTCCCGGCACCCCCTGCGCCGGCGCCCCAGAGCCCCCTGGGGGATGTAGTCCGGGCGGTTGAGGCTGTCATGGCCCCGCCCCCTTCAGGGCCTGTTTTCCGGGGTGAGGGGTGTGTCTCTGTCTTGCCCCCCCTCCCCCCCCCGTGACAGACCCAGTCCTCTGGGCACAAGTGCACGGGGGTCCCCCCCATTCCTGAGTGTGAGGTGCCTAGACACCGGGGTGATGGGCTCACATGCTCCTTGGAGGGGGTGCATGCCGCAATCACTGCTGGCGGACCGGTCCCAGAACCAGGGTGACTCTGAGCCCACGGTCAGCTGTGCAGGGTGAGGGCTCAGCAGCCCCACACTCATTTGTCCCTCCGCAGTGGCCACCCTGCCTGGAGTGCCTCTTCCTCACAGCGCCCTGCTGTGCCAGCCTACTCCAGCACAGCACAGGACTGAGCACCCATGCCCTGCTTGCCCAGAGCCGGGCACAGCGCACGGGGTTCCCTCACTCAGTAAGCGAGAGTGTGGGGAGAGATCCAGGAACGGGAATAGCCAGTACAAAGCAAGGCCCAGACAGTCCTGTGCCCCGTCTCTGGCAGCAGCTGGCACCCAGTGCTTCAGAGGGAGATGGAGAAACTCTACTGTGGGCAGTCATGGAAGAACTCACCCAAAAGGCCGGTGTCTGCCTTGGCTTGTCAGGGTGGAGTTGGTTGGTTTAGGCCTGGGATCCTGCTGAGATCTTCTGGCAGTGAGTTCCACAAGTAACCTGTGCAGAAAGCATCTCCTTGACCAGTTTATATAGTCTGCCTTCAGTTTCAGTGAACATCCCTGAGTCACAGCTCCTGGGATCTGTTCCCCACCCATCAGCCTTTCCTCTGAGGCCCCCCATCTCAGTGGTGAGGAGCACTCTGGATTTGCAACAATAAAAAGTGGGGGAAACCAGGGGAATTCCAGAGCAGGTGACAGGCACTCTACGATGCCAGGTACCGGTCTGGTTTCTCTCTCTTCTACCAGGGATCCAAGAGCCCTGGACAGGAAATTCAGGGCATCAGGGCTTGGGCGTAGATAAATAACTTTTGTGTTTAGCCTCTTCCCTCCAAGGAGCTCAGTGTCAGCATCTCTGAGCCAACCAACCTGGCAATATTGCCATGGCCCAGAGGTCGCTGCTGGCCAGAATTTGGGCTTGAGACACCTCTCCTTACCTGTAAGTGGCTGGTCTGAGCCATGTGCTATCAGGATCCGTCTGGACCAGGTGCTCTGCCCTGTGTGAACCCCTACACCTCAGTACCTTGATGCATCCACTGCTGCTCTGTAGCACAGTCCCTACCCCAGCCATGTGGGCAGCCGTTTTCACATTCCCGTCTGTCTCCTGCCACTGCCCATGCCTGACTCCCTGACCAGTCCTGTACCAGCTGCGCCCACGCACCCGGCATCTTCCTGGGCAGCCGTCTTCTACTATGCAGCGTGACAGCGGTTTTTTGGGCCATGGGTGAGAGGGTCCAGTCCTAAATGGGGCACACAGGAAAGAAGCACAACAAAAACCACAGACAGACAGACAGACAGAGGCTGGATAGAGGCCCCCTTCCACACCACCATTGGTGCCACATTGGCTCTGGTGAGGCAGGTTTCCCACAGGTGTAAGAATGGTGAGATGGGAGCATGGGGAGGGGAACAACGAACAGTAATGTGGGGCGGGGGGAGAACCCACTTCCCTTCAGCACAAGGCACATCCTGTGGGAATGAGACCCCAGGGTGTATCCAGCGCTGCCGTTTGGGGGAGGCTATTGCAGGCTGGCATCCAGGCAGCTGGAGCCTTTCCTTTGCCAGAGCCTCAGCCCTTGTATTTCCCACAGGCTCTGATCCCGACACCCAGCGAGCCGAGACCCTTATCTTGGCAGAAGACAAAAAGGGGATTGAACCAAGCTGGGGGGGCTGCTATTGGGCAGGGGGTTGGCTCTAGGGTCCTAGCTAGTTCCTTGCAAGAGTATGGCTGTGGCCTTGCTGCACAGGGGGCATTCATCCCCAACCCCTTCCCCGGCTCCTGCCTGCTGGCTGTCTCGCTCTCAAGCTCTTGAAGACTGGCCCGAGGTTGCTGGTTTCAGCCCATTCCAGGGGCCAGGCAGCTCCCCCAGTGCAGGCAGGAGTGAGCAGGCGAAGCCAGTTTGCTTCTGCCCTGAGATCCTTCTCCAGCTCAGCCGCTCCTGCCCTGGGCAGCACTGAGTGCCTGTTGCAGCAGCTGCTCAGACCTGTCAGTCCTAGGCAGGCCCCTCAAGCTTGCAGGTGGGATCAGAGGGGCAAGACCACGCATGTGGGACTGACTCCCAGCCCGCTGGCCCCTCCTGCACTCCCTGCTCCCAGCCTGTTTGGCATTTGCAGGGGCTAAGGAGACTTAGCCAGGCAAGTTTGCGAGCGCAGCCCTGCACCAGCATTCCTAGCCGCTCCCCGGCACTCACCCAGCAGCTGAAGGCCAGGCTGGACGGCAGAGTGCAGCCAGGTACAGAGATGGGGCCAGGCTGGCGCTTGGGCCCAGGTAGCTGCTGCTTGGGTTAAACCAGTGCTAGATGTTACGGGACGCTTCTGTGGCAGGAGCCTTCCCACAGGCAGGGACTGGGATGACTCTGGGTTTAGTTCGGGGAAGTGGGGTCCCCTTGCCCTGGATTTCACTCCCCATAGGGAGCTGAGAGCCATGCTGGCTGCTCCCCAAAGGGCCAGACACCCATGAGGACTGGGGAGCCTACAGCCATGTGACCTCCGCACATACGAGAGGGCACAGGCTGTGCTCCAGTGGGGTGAGCAATCTGCATCCTCCCCTCCTGCACATCACCTGGTGCGGCTGGCTCAGCTGCTTCCCAGCAGGCCTACCTGCAGCCCCCAGCATCCTCCAGCCCAGGCCAGGCACGAACTCCACCCCCAGGAGCTGGCCCAGGTTATTGTGCCCAGCTGATGTGGGCTCTGGCTGCACCAGGGAAAACCCCATGCCCAGCTCCGGGGCTCCCCCATGCCATTCCAACCTTGGACATGCCTGGGGGTTGGCAAGCGCCTCGCTGGGGCTGCATTTCCCTGCAAGCTGATGCCACTGGGAGGCTGGTGCCTGCCAGGGTCCCACCCCCTTGGCTCCAGCCTCAGACAGCTGGCGTCCCAGGGCAGAAAGCGTGGCCATGCTGCGCCTGGCCAGGGCTGAGCGCACACACGGTTAACACAGGCCGCGCTCACTGCTGGAGCGCACATCTGGCAGGGGGAGGGCTGCGTTGCTGTGTTCGTCCCTTTTCTTCCCTCTCCTCCTCTATGCTGGATAGAGCGCTTCTGCTCTGGCCATAGGAGCAGAAACTGCCACAGAGGGGCAGGGAGCAGAGCACCCCCACTGCACTCCTTCCTGCACGCAGTCGGTGGAAGGGGTGGCTCAAAGGGGATGCTCTACGGAGACGAAAGGTGTGGAGAGCGACGCGATCCCAGCCCGGCCAGCACCTTGGGCACCAAGGACCGGCGTCAAACCTGCCACAAAAGTCCGTGGGTGGGCAAAGCCCGGGTGAGTGCTGGGGGCCCCAGGGCTGGCAGCAGCTGGCAAGATGCCAGGGACTGGCCCTGTTCGAACAGCCCAAGGTAGGCACCCACGGATCGGCTGGGGCTCGCCTGGGACCCAGGTACAGGGATTCCTAGCTGAGCCCCCGGCATGGCCTTCTGGGGAGACACCTGGGAAAGGCCTGTCCCCATTGCAGCCTAGATGGGCAACGACTGGGACCTGCCTGCTCAGATCAGGGCACTAATCTTGCCAGCCAGGCGTGTTCAGCTTCCCGCTGGCCGGTCTAGCGCTGCACAGCTTTGTGCTCACAGAGCAGTCACTGCTGGTGCCCGGCCTGCCCCCTCCCGCAGTGCCAACAGCAAAGGTGCCCAGCCCCGCCAAGACCTCATACCAGGCACCAGGGCAAAGTCCCCGAAGGAGAGGCAATGCCATGGATCCAGTGATGTCCCATTGCCCTGGCACAGCCCGGCATGTCTGGGGGGGAGAGGGGGGCAATGATTTGCTTACTTGGTCCCATGCCCGTTGCTGCGTTTCTGTCCAGGATTTGGGGGGGTATGAGGATCTCATTGCCTGACTTTGTCACAAGAAGCTGGGGAGCGCCTGTCTCTCCATCACGTCCTTTCACCCTGGAACCGGATATCTCTGGCTGCTGCCACTGCAGCTCTGGAAGAGTTAATCTGGACAAGGGCAGAAAGCTGGGCACATACGCAGCTGCCCTTCTCTGGCGTCCCTTCCCCACTCCTTGCCTGGGCCCCTCCGGTGGGATTCATTCTCCTTTCGCCCTGCTCCTTAACATTGCCTCCATTTGTTTCAGGATATTTTGACAGAGTCTTGAGGCTTTAGCAGCCATTGAATGTAAATATCCCAAGCCTCTCCTGGCCAGCATCCAGCCTGGACCGGAAAAAACAAAGTTACATTAGTAGGAGTGCACACATATGTCTGTGCCTGTGCACACATGTACATGTGCTTCTGTTTGGGTGTGTGTAGCCGTGCAAGGTGGGATGTGAGCTCTGCCAGCTCTGTGTGCAGTGTGGGAGCATGCTTACCTCCGTCTGCCTGCTAATTTCCCAGCCCAGCTGAGCAGGTCCCTGAGAAGGGGGCACGCAGTGCAGCCCTGGGGAAATGAACAAGGGGATGGAACCATTTGCCAAGAGTACATGTGAGCTAGGGTTTCCCTTCCATGACTCTCACCCCCCCCCCGCCCTCCCCCTCCCCCAGCTACCCTGCTCGGCTCCCCTTCCCTTCGGATTACTCCCAGCTGTAATTACATGACTCACAAACCAACTATTCTGCCCTTGAATGCCTGCCACAAACCAGAGAGCAGAGGAATCTGCAGATGTCCCGAAGTGTCCCTGGCCCCAGCAGTCCCTATTCCCAGGCCCTGGGACACTGTCCTGGGCATGGCTCCTGTCTCAACACCCCCTGCCCAGAGACTGGGTGCAGGCAGTCAGTGGTGTGGGACTAAGGACCGGTCCCCTTGGCCCCAGATTGCAAGAAGCCCTGAGTAGTCAGGGCATTTGCTTCAGCCTCCCCCGTTGACTTTCTGCCCTGGGAGATAGAGACATGCAGCAAGGACCTGCATTTTTGCCCCTAACGCCCTGGCACCCCAAGCAAATGCCCCCTGGAAAGACTCGAGCCCTTGCTACTGGTAGGATTGCATTAAGGCAAGCCAGTCCTGCAGGCACAGCTCAGCCTGGCACCTCTGCAGCCTTTTCCTGCCCCCCCTCCCGGAATCAGCAGGGGCCCAACTCTCTCCCCCCAAAAGACAGGAGAAGTAGAAAGTCCCCCCAGTAATTACGCCAACTGACTGGTGGATCTGCCTGCACAGAGCCCTGAGCTGAAGGAGGGCAGTGTGGCAGGGGGAGAGGTTGGCAGGCCCCCCTGAGCACTAGATCATGGTGTGACCACCCTGGCAAGATGCCCAGGACAATTCAGGCTCTCTGCAAACTCAGGGAGGCGCCACGGCTGTCCTCCTCAGGGCAGGTGTCCAAGCTTTTCTTCACAAGTGCCAAGGAACTTGTTTGCCAGAAAAAGCAAATTCTGCTGTAACCCCCTGACTCCAGGAGCACAGGCCTGTCCTGCCTCTGTCTCAAGCTGTCCCCAGCAGGGCCTGGGCTGCAGCGTACTGAGCACTCCAGCTGCTCACCAAAGCCACGGGAGCTGTGGACACTCAGCACCTCTCTGGATCAGGTGCTGGGTGGCAAGGACTGGGGAGCATCAGAGGCAGCGCTGAGGCCAGATCCTGTGCCATCTCCTCCTGCACGCCCAGGGTTAGCTGTGAGGAGGAGGCTTGCATCTGCTCTCTGCAACCAGTGCATCCCCCTGCCAAGGCCGGCAGAGCTCTCCTGGCCACACCCGTGTCTGCAGCAGGGCTGGCCCCACACCTTGTCACCTGCTGCAGATGCTCCAGGTGTTGCAGCCAGCCAGGCTTCTCCGATGCCATTACCTGCTTGTATTACCTTTCCAGCCAGTGGTGACGCCCCAGCGCGGTGGCCAGCTGTTCTACGGGCCTCACTCTCCAGGCCACGGGCAGCAGCCTGAGGAAGGACTGAAGCACAGCAGGATCTGGCATAAGCCTTCCACCAGTTAGCAGGAGAGCCGTGACCCACACCGATCTCTCCCAGCCAGGTAACGCCAGGGCACAGGGAGCCTCCCCGCTCTGGATTTCCCCTCACTTGCTGCTGAGCTCAACCCCACATAGCCCAGGGGCTGCCGGAGCAGGCATTTGGCTCACCCTCCTTTCAGCCAGGGCTGCAGATGTTTAACATAGCTCTGGTGGGAGGGAGTTTTGTGGCCATGTCTCTGGCACCTCAGCGTGGTTGGAGGCAAGGGCCCAGCTCGGCCTTTCACAAGAATGCAGCTGGAGCATCCACCCAGGGCGTGCTGCGGCCAGAAGCGTTTCGTGCCAGGGCTGCACAGGAGTGGTCACGTCCTGGGCTTGAGAGACTCAGGCGAGACAGAGCCAGGAGCTGCTCCAGGAAGGATGATGTGGATTTTAATCAGGGCACAGGAGGCAGGGCTGCTGGGAGGGTCCGGCGGGGTCTCTCTCCGTGGAGGGGGCAGCTCAGGGCGTGGGAGTGCCTGGCTGGCAGTTCTGAGGGGCCAGAGGAGGAAGAAGCCTACAGGCGCCAGGTGCCCTGGTGAGGTGCCTTCCTAATGCCCAGTCCAATAGGTGATGTTCCACCGAGTGAGCGTCCACCGTCTCCCCTGCCTGGTGCATCTAAGTGCCAGGCCCTCACCCGGCTGGCTTGTCTCCTAGCAGGCGGACGCCCTGACAGGCTGGTGTCCCGCTCCCACGCTGTCCCACATGCACGTTGCCAGTCCACCTCTGGGCTGGGTCATGCAACTGAGAGATGCCTTAAAGACAAAGAACAGCAGCCTCGCCCCATGGCACCGGGCTTGGAGCCAGTTTGCAGCACTGGTAATGTCCCATCAACAGCCCAGCCTGCGGCCCCACGTCACCCTGCCCCTTGGCCTGGCGGGGCGTGTGCCCCTTGGCCTCACAGCGGGATGGTTTCCTCGCTGGCCGCAAGAGGCCAGGATGCACCAGGCCAGCTGTGGCCCAAGGCAGGCCGGACCCTCCCATGTCCCCAGCTCTGCCTGCTGCCCGGCCGGGGACGGGGGGGCACACAGCATTTTCATCTCACTCAGCTGCACATCCCTTCCCTCCCCTGGGCAGGGTTGGGCCTGCCCCACCCACCACCATTCTGGGGCCTGCCCCAGGGCCCCGCCCGCTCCAGATCCAGGGCCAACCTCCCACTGGCCTTTCCCCCAGCAGGATGGAGGTGTCATGGGCACTGATCTGCCTGCTGATGACTGGCGCCATGCTGAGCCAGCCCGGCCACAGCAGGCGCCCCCAGAGGGACCCTGAGGAGGAGCAGGGAGAGCTAACCCGGGCACCACCCCAGCGCCATGCTGCCAGGTAAGGGGGCAATGGGAGCCAATGCTCCGACGGGGCATCAGCTGGGCTCTTTTGCCCCACGGAGCAGCCAAAGGAGCCTCCATCCCAGGTGGCACAACAGCCTCATAAGGGCCACACCGGGTCCGGCAAGGGTCCATCCAGCCCAGTGTCCTGTCTTCCCACAGCAGCCAATGTCAGGGGCTTCAGAGGGGATGAGCAGAACAGGCATTCGCCAGTTGGTCCCTCCCGTCAGCCGTTCCCAGCCTCTGGCAAACAGCCACCCCTGCCTAGTAGCCACTGATGGACCTATCCTCCAGGAACTTTAGTTCTTTTTTGAGCCCTCATATAGTCTTGGCCTTCACCACATCCTCCGGCAAGGAGTTCCACAGGTGACTGTGTGTTGTGTGAAGTAGGGCGTACTTTTGTTCATTTTAAACCTGCTGTCCATTAAACCTGTGTTATGAGGAGTAAATAACATGTCCTTATTCACTTTTCTTCACACCAGTCATGATTTTATAGACCTCTATCATATCTCCCTTTAGTTCCCCAATTACTGGGCCAGGAGAGGACCTGTCTTCTTATCCCATGACCACTTACTTTGCTTCAGAGCCTTTGGTGAGGGACCTTGTCAAAGATTTTCTGAAATCACTGACACTTCCCAATCAAATCGTGTTCATCTATGTGTCTGACAACTCTGTTCTTTACTATAGGTCAGCCAATTTGCCTGGTACTGAAGTTAGACTTACTGACCTCTAATTGCCGGGGTCACCTTGGGAGCCTTTTTAAAAGTTGGTGTCACATTAGCTATTCTCCTCTCATCTGGTACAGAAGCTGATTTAAATGCTAGATTACACACTACAGTTAGTGCTACAATTTCCCATTTGAGTTCCCTCAGAAGTCTTGGGTGGATACCGTTCGGTCCTGGTGACTTATTACTATTTAATTTATCAATTTGTTCCAAAACCTCCTTTAACAACAACTCAGTCTGGGACAGTTCTTCAGATTTGTCACCTAACATGAATAGCTCAGGTCTGGGAACCTCCCTACATCCTCATTCATGAAAACTGATGCAAAGAATTCAGGTAGTTTCTCCGAAGCAGCCTTATCTCCTTTAGCAGTTCAATAGTGCAGTGGCCCCACTGGTTGCTTAGTGGGTTTCCTGCTTCTGATGCACACGAGCATTTTTTGCTGACTTTTTGAGTCTTTGATCAGCTGTTCTTCAAATTCTTTTTTGCCTCCTTAATTATATTTTTACACTTCACTTGCCAGAGTTTATGCCCCTTTCTCCTCCCTGCAATAGGATTTAACTTGCACTTTTTAAAGGGTGCCTTCTTGCCTCTAGCTGCTTCTTTTACTTTGTTGTTCAGCAGCGCTGGCACATTCTGGGTCCCCTTTCTATGCCTGCAGTCGCTGGGGGTGAGGCTGAGCAAGGTGGCCGGTGGAGGAGAGGCGTTGAAAGGGCTGTGGGGTATTTCCCAGCAGAGGTGGATGGTGGGGAGGGCAGTGTCTCACTTCCTCCCACCCACCCAGTGGATCGCCAGTGCTTGGGCAGATCCCTGGGATGCCAGGCTTCCTTCCCACGCATGGCGGGTCCCTAGGGCAGCAGGCTCCCCACACCCTCCCAGTGTCCCTCGCAGGAGAACTCATGCCACCGTGGCCAACCTGCCTCCCCAGCTCCCACCCTGGGTCCTGTGTTTCCACCTCCCAGGGCTGAAGAGGACCACGAGAAATATCAGAACCCAGATGAGCAGCCTCCCCGCTCCCAGTGCATCCGCTGCTGTGACCCCCCCACCCACACCATGTACCAGCCACCCCAGATCAACATCACCATCTTGAAAGGTAAGGGGGCTGGCCAGATAGAGCAGGATCAGATGGGGGCCAGGCTGTGGGGAAATCCAGCTCCACACAGCAGGGCCTGGCTGGGGAGCAGTGTGAGCCTTGAGGCTGGGGCAGAAGGGACGCAGCTTCTCCACCTCCCCTCATACTCTCATCCATGATGTGCCCAGCCCTGCCCTGAGATGCTCCCAACTTGGGATTGGAGGGGGGAGAACTGGTGCTTCCTAGCCTGAGCCCTAACACGCCAGATGGACTCCAGGTCACTGGAGCTGCCCCATAGCTCTTTTGTGGGGCTGGGCTCCAGCACCTGCAGTCAGTTGTCTCCCTAGGCCAAGACATTGGTCATTGAGGTGCTGCTTGAGGACAAACGGCGTGGCTGTTTTCTAGCTGCCCCCAAAGGGCCAGATTTGAGAAGCTCCCTGTGGTAAAGCGAGGGCCAGAGGCAAGAACCCCCCAATCCAAGTCCTGGCGCAAAGCAGAGCCGGGGGCAGGCATCGAGCTGGGGTGCACCAGGGCAGCAGAAGACACAGCACCGGGCATGGGAAACAGGACCAGGGTAGCATTGGCCAGGATTCTTGGCATGGGCAGGGCGCTGGGAGTGCAGGTAATGGAGAATGGGGTGGAGTCAGGCGTGGGCCATCTGAATATCACCAGTGTGCAGAGCTGGCATCAGCCTCAGGCCTGGCTTTGGGGGAAGGGAAGGGACGGGACACTGGCCTCAGCCCCGAATCTGAGCAAAGACACTGGGTGCAAATAACTGCAGGGATCTCTGGGATGGCTGTGGGGCAGCCTGTGTGGGTAGCCCATGTGTGGAGCTGCAGGTAAGGCAGCTGGGGCCTAGGAATGCGTGGGGGAGAGCTGTGGGGGGCTGAGAAAGCCAGAGTCCCTGCAGAGTGCGGCTGGCAGGGTGCGGGAGGGGCACTGAGTGTCCAGGCGGGAATGCAGTCAAAGCAGAGCACAAAGCAGGGGCGGAGAAAGCGAGCCCACAGGGGTGCTGCCCCCAGGATGAGCGGCCCTGGGCTCGCTGTGCCCGGCTCCTCCTGCAGGGCTTCTTCTGCCAGCAGGCTGCTCTGAGTGGTCCAGCACAAACCTTTGTCTTGCCTCTCCCAGGTGAGAAAGGAGACAGGGGTGAGCGAGGCCTGCAGGGAAAGTTTGGCAAGGCCGGCTCAGAAGGCAACAGGGGCCAGACGGGGCCCAAGGGAGAGAAGGGGAGCGCTGGGGCCCCGGGGGAGCCATGCAAACGTCACTATGCTGCCTTCTCCGTGGGCCGCAAGAAGCCCCTGCACAGCACCGAATACTACCAGACGCTGGTCTTCGACACAGAGTTCGTCAACCTCTACCGCCACTTCAACATGTTCACGGGCAGGTTCTACTGCTACGTGGCCGGCGTCTACTACTTCGCGCTCAACGTGCACACCTGGAACCAGAGGGAGACCTACCTCCACATCATGAAGAACGAGGCCGAGGTCGTCATCCTCTACACCCAGCTGAGCGACCGGAGCATCATGCAGAGCCAGAGCGTCATGCTGGAGCTGCAGGAGCAGGACGAGGTCTGGGTGCGTCTCTTCAAGGCCGAGCGAGAGAACGCCATCTTCAGCGACGAGTACGACACCTACGTCACCTTCAGTGGGTACCTGGTCAAGTCCAGCGGGGAGCCCTGAGCCCCTGCCTGGGACAGGCTGACCTCTGAGCCCAGCTCTTCCTGCCTCTTCTCTGCCTGACCCTCCTGCTGACAGACCCCCAAGCCTGCGCCCCCTTTCTCATCTGGGGCACGACCCTTTCCTGTAAGGCAGTGCCACGTCAGGACGACGCTCTGCCACCACCAGTGGCTGTAAAAGCATGGAATTGTCCCTTCCCTGCCCGCCGGTGCATTGTTCAGAAGGAGTGGGGGCGCTGACCCAGCCCCCCCAACCTAAATTGTAATAGGGAGATAATCCAGGGCTAGGAGAGGAGACAGGCCTTCCCCGGGACGCCTGGAGTCTCGGGACAGATGATGCAGGCCATGCTGGGGCCTCCTGCCTGTGCATCTTCCGACACATTTGCTAGTGGCTGACTGAATGGAGCTTGGCTGCACACATGGCGCCTCTTCCTGGTCCAGCATCCCAGGCTGAGCAGAGCTTCCCATCACACGCTGCCAGCCCCAGCCAGCGGGGAGCTGAGCACCCTCCGCTGCCGTCTCCTTGAGCAGGAGCAGAGGGTGCTCAGCGCCAGCAGACTCAGGGCTGGGGCTGGCAGTGGCAGAGAGAGATGCTGTCGAAGGGGACCTGCCTCCATGGCTGTGAATGGTGCTGTGTGTGGCCACACAGCTCCCCATGCACCCTTCTTCCATGTGGGGCTGGGCGATTGGCCTGCTCCAGCCCTCCCTTCCCATCTGCTCCACACCCCACCTACCCTCACCCAGTGGCCAGCCCACCAGGGGCACAGGCCCTGTTCGGATCCATGCCAGGGTGTCCCGCCAGCTGCACTGGAAACCAGAGGGGTCACTAACCCAGCTGCTCCCCCATGCTGGGCCTGGGGCTGAACACTGTGGGCACTCACCTGGCCCCACACTGCCTAATGGCTGATGGTCTCCACTCTGCTGCTCCCCCCCAGATGTGGGGCTGGTTTCCTGCTGGCTTAGTCCCACCCTCCCTGGTTCCTCTGCTGGCCTGGCTTTCCATGTCTGTAGGAACAGCAGAGCGGGGCTGGGGCGGTGTGCTGTTCTCAGCACCGCTCTGGAATCACATTCAGTGCAGAGTTGTAGATTGCAAGCAGGGGTGTTGGGTGCCTTCCTACCCATCACTGGTACTCTGTGTGTCCCTGGAATGGGGCTCCTGGCTGGGTGAGCTGGGAATCTCCCTCCAAGGCACCCCACAAACTGCCTGAACAAGGTCAGTCTGTTTGGAGCGCTCACTGGCCTCAGCGAGCAACAGCCCTCGCCCAGGTGTGCAGGGGGGCCTGTCTCACACGCCCTTGCACCTTCCCACCACACACATTTACTTAGATTTGTGTACATCCCTCCCTAGACACAGGTCCCTCGGCATCCCCCCATGGAGCTAGGAGCTGTGTATCTCCCGAGAGGAGCACAAAGCGAGCACTCTTCCCTCGCCCCCGGCTGGAGGGAGGGTAAAGTCCCCCCAGTGGTTCCAGCCTGCAGCCCTCTGACACCACATCTAGTCCATGTACCAACCGGCTCTGCCCCTCCCACTGACTGCCAGTTTGGAGAGGGCTGGCTGGGCTCAGGCGACTGCTGCCGAAGAGGGGGAAGGACACGTGGTGCTGGGGGAGGCTGGGACACTGGCGGGGCCAGCCTGGCCCGTAGATAGGCTGGGCCCTGCTGCACCCACTGACTTCCAGCCACCCCCAGTGCCTGAGGCCTTGGCGCTGAGCAGAGTGCTGGACCCAGCACTGCTGTCCTGGAAGCCTGGGGAGGGGCCGGCCGGCTGGCGGGATGTCCTTCCAAGACTAAGAGTGGGAGAGGCCTTCTGGAGCGGAGCAGGGGTGAGGGCACCCGCACCAGCATCTGCTTCTGGGGAGCCAAGGGAACTGTTCCAGGAGCTGCCTCGGGAGTCGCGCTGAGCCTAGGGCAGCACAGCCGATGAGTGGGGCTTCTCCATGTGTGGGCACAGCCTGCTCCTCGCTCGCTGTGGTGCCTGCAGCGGGGGGGGGGGGTGGGTATTCCCAAGGCAGGAGAGAGGGGCTGCATTAGACACGGCGGGGGGGTATTCCCAAGGCAGGAGAGAGGGGCTGCATTAGACACAGC
>ML688793.1:4867-25982 GCA_007922175.1 Pelusios castaneus | reverse complement strand
GGGGGGGGGTATTCCCAAGGCAGGAGAGAGGGGCTGCATTAGACACAGCAGTGAGCAAAGTAAATGCTGACAGTGTTGGCAATCGCCTGTCTCCCCTCCTTGCTGGGACACTTTGCAGGTTTCTGCAGGCCCAGAGCCCCTGGCTCAATCCTCTGTGCAGGACTAGGCCCAAAAGAGAAACAACTCGCGGGGGGGGGGACACTGATGTTAGCTGTCCACACCCCCATCCACTCCGGACATGGCTCCAAGGCCCTTGTGGGCCACGAGTGCAGGTGGAGAGCGAGCGCATGTCCCTCCATTCCCCGGGCAAACGCTTGGACCCCATTGCCATGGCCTGTTCCGGCCTTTCCTCAGCAGGTTAAGTTCGGGCCAGATATAAGCTTCCTTCAAAAGCAATAAATAAATAAATATCTCCAGGTGCAAGAGGCTTTCTGGCCCCGGCCCCGGCGAGTTGAAAATGAAGCGGTCAGAGACCGATGTGGCGAACACCTGCCCTGACAGCCCCCAGCAGAGAGGTCTCCCCGACACAGCTCAGTCCCACACAAACGCGTCCAGCAGCACAAGACCAGCCCCGCTGCTCGGGGGACCCAGCACAAAGCCCAGCCTGCCCCCCAAGCCGAGAGCCCCAGAGAGCAGGCCCAGGCCCCGCGCCGCCCCGGCCCCCCCATGCCTCAGTTCCCGCCTGCACCCGGGGCTCGCTGCGCTGCGCTGCGCACGGGGGACCTGAAAATCCGGGCCGGCCTCTGTGCTGGGGGCCAGACAACCGCCTGAGCTGGCGGGGATCCTGCGCTGCCCACGCGAGCTCAGTGTACCGGGCAGGCCCGCCCCGCCCCGCCCGTGCGGGCAGAGGGACAAGGCGGAGCCGCACCAGCCCAGCCCAGCCCAGCCCGAGACCCGGCTGGCCACAGTCATTGTGCGCGGGGCAGCAAGGAAAGAGGGAGCGTGGCCAGCCGTCGGGCCCCGCGTCCGTCCGTCCGTCCGTCCGGCCCAGCCGCGGGATCGGGCCCGCCGAGCGGACGCCCCTACAGCCGGGATTGGCGGAGCCGCGGCGCCATGTGACGGGGCAGGCCCGAGCCGAGAGATGGAGGCCGGGCACAAGCGGGGACCGGAACCGGAGCTGCGGCGGAACAAGAGGAGGCGCAGGTGGGCCGGGCTCGTGGGGCCGCGTGTCCCCCATGGCACAGGGCGGGCCCGATCCCGAGCCGGGGGAGCCTGTCTGTCTGTCTGTCTGCGTGGGGCCTGAGCCGGGGGAGCCTGTCTGTCTGTCTGTCTGCGTGGGGCCCGAGCCGGGGGAGCCTGTCTGTCTGTCTGTCTGCGTGGGGCCCGAGCCGGGGGAGCCTGTCTGTCCATCTGTGCCGGGGTTCCCTCTAGCCGTGTTTCTCTACCGAGCCCCTACTTTCATTCTCCCCCTGGCCCCCGGCACCTGGCTCCTAGCAGGGTCCCTGCCCCCGGCACCCCCCAGCCAGGTGCGAGAGGCCGCCACCGTCCGCGCACCGCTCGGAGAGGCAGCGCCCCGGTCGGGACGGGCCGTTTGCCTCCAGCACCCCCCGTCTGTTCTCGCTGAAGCTGCAGGAAGTGGGAACTCGGCAGCGTCTTCGGCTACACACAGACCTTTACCAGCAGTAGCATAAAACGTTGGCCTGAGTCCAGCTAGTCCGGTCCGGTCCGGTCCGGTCCGCTCTTCCAGCAGCCGCCGGTGCCGGGGCGGCAGAGAGAACGAACAGAGCCGGTTACCAGCCCGGCTCCAGCCATCCCTGCCGAGCCTGGCTACTAGCCGTCAATGGCTCTACCCTCCCTCAGCTTATCTGGTCCTTTTTCGAGCCCTGGGCTGGCTTTGGCCTCCCCCATCCCTGGCCAGGAGCCCCGCACAGGCACTGTGCGAAGAAATACTTTCTTGTGTTTGTTTCAAACCTGCTGCCTATTCATTTCATTTGGGGGCCCCTAGTTTTTGTTAGCAGTATCGTGGAATATCCCCCTGTACTGTGAGAACAACGCAAATCTTGAGACCCACAGAACCACCTCCCACCCAGCAGATTAAATTATTTTTCCAGTAACTGGCAAATCAATAAAAATCCAGCCAGCTGGTCCAATACTAACTAGCAAGGATGCCCCTACTCGCTGCGCTGGCTCAGGCACAGGGCTCTGGACAAGGAAGTTGCTGGGTTTTTTTGCCCCCCCCCCACTGGGTCTTGCCTCCACCTCTTGTGGTGCTGGCCCCTGCAGGCACCTGCCCCCCACCTCCCAGAGAGCTGGTGATGTCCCAGCAGGACTGTGCATTAGCCCAGGCAAGAGCTTTCCCCCACCCATCCCAAACCCCAGGCCCCAGACAGGCTTTCACCAGCTCAGACATGGCTTCGCCCACTCTGCTCCCAGCCCAGCTTGCCTGAGGGAGTGACGCAGCAGGGCACCTTGTCCAGCCCTCGAAACCACCCACCACACCTGTCTGGCTCAGCGTGTATGGCTCCTGCCCAGGCCGGGTTCATTGCCTGCACCCAGGCCCTGCCCAGTCTCCAACCAGGGTTTGTAGAAGCCAGGCTGCTCTGAGAGAAGGCTATTTATACCACCCCCCCTTCCCAGCAGGCTTCACTCCACCAGCATTTCCCAGGGTCCTGTGGGAACCAGCAGCCCCACAATGCTTTGGTTCTGAGCTGAATCTGGCCCCTTGATTCCCTTTTAAAGGGCCAGCTCCCACTGTCATGCAGGCTCCAGTGGGTTGTGATGGGTTCCCTGAAAAAGCCTGATCCTGCCTCCCTGACTTGTGGGGCTGGAGCAAGGAGTGAGTCGAAGACTCCTGGTCCCAGGTCCCTGGTTGCTGCAGCCCTGTCTCTTGATTCTCCTTCAGTTTCCCGCCTGCCACAGAGAGCCAAGGAGCCACCATCCTGCACAAGACAGTCAGCTATGCCCCCCATCCCCTGCCAGGTAAGAGCGCAGCTGGGTGTAGGAGGCCCTCCTGGAGAGGACGGGGCCGCCTTGGCTACCTGTTACCCACTTGTGGTTCTCTTCTCCCAGCGAGGCAGTTTGACAGAGACACCACTCAGCCCATCAGCTTCTATCTGTCCAGCCTGGAGGAGCTGCTGGGGTGGAAACCCACCAGTGACGATGACTTTAACGTTGCCACCACGCCGCTGGCTGAACGCCAGCCTCCCCTCCACAGCAAGAGACCCCGCACGCTGGTGTGCCACGACATGAAGAACGGGTACCTGGAGGACAGGTGGGTCCCGGCCTGGAGAAGCCCATACTTGGCCACAGCTGTCCTCCTTCAGAACAGAGCACTGCATGCTGGGACAGTCGCTGTGAGCCTCTTTGCTGACGGCACGTCCCACTTCCAAACTTGAATCCACCCTTGCAGCCGGGCCAGAAACATCCTCCCCTCCTAGGGCACACAGCGTGAGGAACTGCCCCAGGCATGGCAGAGAACGCAGCAGTCCTGGCTCACCGTCCCTCCTTTGCTCATCCAGACCATGTTTTTAAAGCTGAGGGTAGTGGCAGGAACTCATGGCCTGTTACCAGCTGGGCTCTCGGGCTGGGGTAATGAGGACCCCGCCTCCCCCAGTCTCTCTGTTGAGTGTCCAGGCCTGTGGGTGGTAGGGAGCACATAGCCCAGCTTAGCCCAGGGGCGGCGCTCAGCCGAGCACTGAGGCTAGCACGCTGTAGATCGTAGCTGCTGAGGGCAATTTTGGGTGTGCTTTCTGCCCTCCCCTGCCAAACAGAGTGGGATCAGGGCAGAGATGCCGGGGGCCAGGTGTTTGCAGTGCCCCACTGTTGCTGGATAGCAGAATACATTTGTTCTAGAACTAAGCAGAGGAGTCAGGCCAGGATCTCAGAGGAGACTGATTGCTCCTCACATCCCAGGAAGGATGGGCTGAGCCTGGCTGCTCCCCCATTAATTTGCCATGCATCTCCCGCTTCATTCCAGGGATTCTGGCCAGCTCCTCTCGTCAGCTGGGGGTGCTGGGGTGTCTCTGTACATTCTGCACCATGGGAGACCCATAGCACAACTCTGTTGGAAGAACCATTTGGGTCACCTCCATTCTGAGTGACTCAGCACCATGGGACTGGGTGACCTGCTTAGATGGGCAGAGGCTTGTCATGACCCTCTGGAATGTCTCTACCCCCTGCTGAGTGGCTTTTGGGACGGGGAGAAACTCTGCCGCTCTGGGCAGGGGCTCTCCCTCTAGCTGTGCCATGCCCAGAGCCAGCTCTGATCGGGGCCCTGGATGCCACTGCATCCAGACACCCCCTCATCTCCACTTGAAAAGACCCCAGGAGCTCAAGTGGGGTTCCCAGCTCTCACCGGGGACTGCAGAGAGCAGGCAATGCATCTGCTCCAGGAGGGTGAACAGCTCCTCGCATTGCGCTGTTTCTCTGCCCCATGCCCACCTCCATGGGTGCTAGACAAGCCCCAGTCAAGTCCCAGGCTCTCGGAGAGTCTCCTGGGCCGTGGCCACGTGGCTGTCAGGTTTGGCAAGTTGGCTGGAGGGGACACCGCGCCCAGGGTGGGGCATGATGTTGCTTTACCACATGCACTCTGCAGGCATCGCTCTCCAGTTCCCTTCCGCTGCTCCGTGGGGCCACACCAGGCCTGCCCAGGGCACCATGCCCGCACAGCCGCTGCGTCAGCCTGGGCCTCTTTTCCCTCTTCTGCCTGCAGGTTCATCCAGGGATCAGCTGCTCGGGCCCCCTACGTGTTCTACCACTGGCAGTACATTGACATCTTCGTGTACTTCAGCCACCACACCGTGACCATCCCGCCCGTCACCTGGACCAACGCTGCCCACAGGAACGGCGTTTCTGTGCTGGGTGAGGGCAAGAACGAGGTGCAGCTTTTGGACAAGCTATGCAAGCTTCCCGGCAGCCAGCACTGCTGCCGTGTTCCCCCCAGCACTGCGGCGTCCCGCTCTCCCCGCCAGCCTGGTTTGGGGCAGCTGCGAGGTTCCTGGGGCCAGGCCCCCGGCCCGCTTGGCCCAGGCAGCGCATTGCAGGGAAGGCTGGGGTTGGTGAATGTTGATGCCTCTTGCCCACATGCCTCCTACTATTTTGGAGACCACCCACTGCCCCCTTCTGTAGGTTGGGGCACGCCCGGGGACGGAATGACTGACGCTGCCCTGTGCCTTGGCTCTAGGGACATTCATCACCGAGTGGACAGACGGGGGCAAGCTCTGTGAGTCGTTCCTGGCCGGGGAGGCACATGCATACCACGCAGTGGCTGAGCAGCTGGTCAACATTGCCCGTTTCTACTGCTTTGACGGCTGGCTGGTCAACATTGAGAACACCCTGAGTGTGAGCGGTGCCATCCATGCTGCGCTCCCCCAGCCCCTGGCACCTCCACTGCCACCTGGGCCCCTACGCTTGGCCGGTCATTGGTGCCACCCTCATCATCCCCTCTCCTGCCCTCCCTGCAGCACGGCACTCCCCCCGGAGGGTATGAGGTTACCAGCCCCTTGTCCTGCCCAGCCTGAGCTGGCTTTGATGGCTGGTGGCCCCCTCTCCTCCTGAGTGCCTCTTTTTTGGAAGGTGTTGCATTCCTCTGGCCCTTTGTCTGTGGTTTGTCCGCCTAGGAGCAGGCCTGGCCTGATGAGGTGCAGCAAGGCAAAGCCCGCTCTGTCCCTCCCCATGCAGGAGGCGGCCGTGCAGAACCTGCCCCTCTTCCTGCATCGCCTGCGGGAACGGCTGCAGCAGGCGCTGCCAGGCGGGCTGGTGATCTGGTACGACAGCGTTCTGCAGAGCGGGGAGCTGCAGTGGCAGAACGAGTTGAACGAGAAGAACAGGTGAGAGATGGGTGCTGGACAGAGTGGGGCACGCAGCTGGCACCCAGCCCTCGCCTTCCCTCTCGGCATTTGGGCAGCCGGCACCCAGCCCTCGCCTTCCCTCTCGGCAGCCGGCAGAGAGCGCAGTGGGGTTGGCCATGCTGCGGCCTGCTGCAGCAAGCCCAGCTCTGCTGTGGGGGTCACTGCCCCACAGGTGGGTGATAAGTCACCCCACTGCCCTCAGCCAGGGCCCAAATGGGAGCTGAGCCTGGCCGGCAGGCTCCAGACCTGCTAATCCACTTGCCAGGGCTCTTGGCTCTCTGGGCCGGAGGTGCGTACTCCCCTTCAGCCCCATATCACTCCCCTCCTCGCACAGCTCCCTAGTACCCCCACAGCAGAGCTGGGCTTCCTGCAGCAGGCCTTGGGGGCCACAGCTGGGGGCCATCCTGCGGGCGAGGGGCCCCTCCTCAGCTCTGTTTTCGGGGCTGAGGGGGCGGGAAAGGGGCCCCTTGGGCGGTGGCTCCCCATCACCATGGCTCTCACTCTCCTAGGGTGTTCTTTGATGCCTGCGATGGTTTTTTCACCAACTACAACTGGCAGGAGGAGCATCTGGAGCGCACGCGGGCGCAGGCTGGGGAGCGCCTGGCCGACGTCTATGTGGGCATTGATGTCTTTGCCCGGGGGAAGGTTGTTGGCGGTGGCTTTGAGACAGACAAGGTGCCTGGGCCTGGCCTAAGAGTGTCTCGGGGTGGAGGGACCTTGCCCAAGGTGGGATCCTCCAGCAGGCTCCGAGGCCCTGGCTGGGCTGAGCCTGGGCAGTAGAGGCCCTGGAAGGTGACCCTGGAGCCTGGCCCATTGCGGGGAATCCCAGGGCTCAGTGAGGCCTGGGGGCTGAGTTCCCTAGGGAACGGAGGCATTGCCCGATCCACCCCCTGGAGCCTGCCTGTGGGCTGTGTGCCTGGGGTCCGTCCGTGTCTGCCAGGACCACGCTGCTAACAGAGTGCAGGGCCTGTGACTGAGCCGGGCCAGGGAGCTCTCTGCCTGGTGCCCCAGGAGCAGAGCAGAGCACACCCCCATGGGTGGCAGCTGGCTGGCAGCAGTGGGGGCCCTGTCCCTGTCTCAGCACCCTGGCGCTTATGGCTCAGCCTGCCCGAGCTCTGATCAAGGCAGGTGCCTTGGGCCAGGGAGGGTGGAGGGGAGGGAGTGTCTTACCTCCACGTTTCTGTAGCCTCTGCGTCTGATCCGGAAGCACGGCTTTTCCGCTGCCATCTTTGCACCCGGCTGGGTCTATGAGTACCTGGGGAAGGAGGGCTTCCTGCAGAATGAGAACAAGTGAGCTGGGGGACTCCTGGGCGTGGGGTTCAGAGCACTGGATGGGTGCGCAGGGCAGGGAGGGGATGGAGCACAGGGAAGAAGGGTGCCCGCGTTGGGGGAGGGTGCTGCAGGGGGCAGTGCCCAGCTGTTTGGCTTAGCCGCCACCCTGCAGCAGTGGGGCCCTGGCGTCCAGCCCTGGGGAAAGGTTGAGCCTTGGATGTCCTGCGGGGTGGGGGATGTGGAGTTGCTGAGAGTCCTTGGGAGAGGATGCTGCCCCATCAAACGGTAATGTTCTTGGTGCCGCCTGCCACAACCAATCTCTCCTCCCCACGCAGGTTCTGGGCTTTGCTGTCAGAGCTGCTGCCCACACACAGCATCGGCGCCCTGCCTTTCAGCACCTGCTTCTGCCTGGGCATGGGCACGGGACGATTCTCGGCGGGGCAGGTGGGTCACGCTCCAGGGCCTCAGCGTTAGCAGGTACTGGAGCAGCATAGGGCCCAGCCAGCCCCTGGTCCTCGCCTGTGCAGAGCCCGGGCTGAGCTGGCTCTCTGGGGCTGCTCTCTCCTGCAGGAGGAAGAGGTTGGGCCCTGGTACAATCTGAGTGGCCAGGATATCCAGCCCCTCTTCACAGACCGCGGAGCACCAGGGGAGACGGGCGGCTGGCTGTGCACACGCTGCTCCCTGCAGGATGCCTGGAACGGGGGCAGCTGCCTGCTGATCCAGGGGGCCATCCCGCCTGAGGCGGACCAGGTGGCTGTCCGGTGAGTGTGGGTTGGGGAGGCCCCCGCCTGAAAGGCTGGGTGGCAGGGAGAGAAGGTTGCACTGCCTGGCTCTCTCCCCAGGACACGAGGGGGTGGATGAGTGCACGCCTCTGTCAGGCGTGCGCAGCCTCAGACCGCATTGTGTCTCTTGTGCACAGCGCATCGTGTATACCCCGCCTGGCTCGCACATGGCACGTTTATCCGGCCACGGGTCAGGCTTGTCTCTCTCGTGCATGGCGGGAGCTGTGTGCTGGGAGCCTGGCCGCAACCTGCCTGTTCCCCACGTAACTCCTCTCTCTCTTGGGGCCACCAGTCTTTTCTCTTTCCAGCTGCCGGCTCCCCCCAAGCTCTTCCTGTCTCTGCTGTACAAACTGGAGGCATCGCCCGAGGTGGTGGTGGCCCTGGAACTCAGCACCCGGGACACCAGCGTCTCTGCCTTGCCAGGTGAGGAGCCAGGCCCCTCCCAGGGTCCCAGCTGGGGGGCAGGCTGGATGGGGATGGAGCTGCAAGACAAGCGTCCATCCCTCACCCCTGCCCTTACTGCTCTGTTCCTTCTTGCAGGGCTGGCCACCCGACATCAGCCCCAGCCACTCACCACCCCCCCACCCCACCTCTCGGGGCTGCCCCACGGCTGTGGACGACAGGGCGTGGCGGGTTGGGTGAGCCGGTGAGTGTCCCCTCCCCCCACTACACTGCTGCTCCCGCTCCCGAGGCAGGAAGGGGAGCGTGGAGCAAGGGGCCTGATCTCCCAGGGGGGAGGGGAGGGGCACGGTGCCCACGTGGCACAGGAAGGATGCCAGGTGCTTGCAGTGAGGGAGCAGGCTGTGGGGCAGCCCTCCCAGTGTCCCCTCTCTGCCCCCACCCAGGTGCTACGAGTTGGAGCTGAAGAACTGCATCCTGCAGGACCTAGCACTGATCCTGTCCTGCCGCCAGCTGGGCCCCCACGAAAGACGTTTCACCTGCCGCCTTGGGGAGATCCGGGTGAGCAGCCTGGAGGGGCCATCTGCCTTTGGGGGCCCTGGGGAAGGGGCGGGGCGGGTCTCTGGAGGCCTGTCCCCAATGCTGTCGGAACCCGACTTGGGGCAGTGCAGAAGCGAGGTGCCCCCCATGCCTGCACCCCTCCCGCTGGGTGCTGCCTCCAGGCTGTCTAAGCACTTGTCTCCTCTGCAGGTGCTGGATGCTGCCAGCCCACGCCTCTCCGCACCCCAAGTGGCCAGCCTTCAGGCCTCCCAGCTGCTGTGGCACAAGACGCTTGGCACAGACCAGCTCTCGCTCAGCCTCACCTTGCGCTGGTCCTACCCACCCCACCAGGCTCGCTGCTTCCGGATCTACTGCCAGGGTGCAGCAAGCCATGGGGGCCGGCCCCTGCCCCTGCTACAGGAGCCAGATCTCCTCGGGCAGGCACATGCCACCCTCTACCGTGTGGGGGGCTTGGCAGTACCCGCTGTGCCTGCTGGGGCGTCCAACCAGGTGGCCTTCTTTGTGGAGCCGATTCTGAACGAAGGTTTTACCGTGGATCGGTCCAGGTGGGGGCGGCTGGAGCTGGTCTATTCTGACCCACCCAGCCCCAGCACCTAGTAAATATGACTGGAGCAGTCCTAGGGGTCTGTCTTTCTTGGGGCCCCCTAGGCTGGCATGCGGGTGGCGGCAGAGCCATAGACAGGGCAGTGGGGGTATGTGCTTGGAACAGGAACGGTAGATTGTGGGCAGCCCCCAGTCCTTGGCTCCTTTCCACTCTCATCCCCTTGGAATGGCTCCAGGCCAGCAGCAGGGACCCGCTGCCCCCCGGCTAAGGCGTGACACTGACTGCTGCACTCCTGCCGGGAGCCACAGCGAGGCAGCAGAGTCCCACATGTGGGTGCTGCCAGGGGAGCTCGCAGGTCTCACTGCTCCCAGACACCCCCAGCCCCACCTTTGCTGGAGTTGCTGTTCAGTGGGGTGGGGGCCTGGCAGGGCAAGGAGCTGTCCCCCTACTCTACCCCTGGCACCCACAGCTCAGCTGCTCCTCTGGCCTGTGCAGGCTGGGGGGGCCTGCCCCGCTATCCAGCAGGGCCTTGCGTGTAGTGCCTGCATGGCAGGCTGGGCCCAGGTGCTGGCTAGCAAGGCACGGATGAGCTCCGCACCAGCAGTGGGCAGCCTGGCTCATCGCTCTGCCCTGCTGGTGGCTGGACCTCTGGAAGGGCACAGCCAAGGCGCATGGCTGCAGATGTGCCATGGGGGGCCTGGGTGCAGGCTGAGCATTGAAAGGCTGAGCCCGTTCAGAGCAGCCAGCCCTTCCTGTGTTTGGCTTAGAGTCCTGCCGGCTGAGTCCCTTGGCCTGGCTCCGGGGAGCAGCTGGGTGCAGACAGGGCTGTTGAGCCCAGCCACAGCCTCTTGGTGTTTAGCACTGCTTGCACTAATCTGTCCCTGCCTGGGGCAGGGCACTGGTTCTGCGCATAGTGTATGTGGAGCAGAAGCTGAATGTGACAGGGGCAACTGATTTTCTCCCCAGCTGGGGAAGGATCATTAGCAGCAGGGGCCAGGGAGCCGGCAGGCCCCATGCCTGCACACGGGAAAAGTGCCTCACCAGGAGAAATGAACGTGGCCACACTCCAGCTGCTGTTTTGTGGGCGGCACCAGCTGAAATAAACCTGCAGCCAGTTGGCAAAATGCAGGGTGTGGCATGGTAGAGCTGTAGCAGGCCCAGCCCAAAGGACTCACCACACACTGGTTGGTCGGTCGGTCTGCCTGTGCCCCTCTCGTGACAATGCAGTTGTGCAGGGTCCCTGGGGCTCAGCTGGTCTCCCATAGCCTGTCTGGCTATCCCTCACTCTGGGGCTGATGCAGGTCCATTTATCTCCTCCAGCTGTTCCCTAGGCCAGCCTCCGCCCAGCTGAATCAGGGCCACAGCTGTTACCTACCCTGCCACGCCCCTTTGGCCAGGCTAACAGCAGGGGAGGGGTTTCCTACCTTCTGCCTGGGACAGGTGCCTGGGGGGGGGGGGGGTGAAGTGATCCAGGCAGCCGCAGGGCTAGGGTCAGGCCCCTGTGCTGAGTGTAATGATTACGTTGCCCGGGCTGGGCACAGAGAGGTGCCCCTTGGGTCAGGTTAGCCCATGGGTGCCCCTCGCTGACTGGGTCCTGGCTGCGGTGGCTGGGGAGGGACATTCCTGGGACTTAAGCACGTCAAGGAGGGTCTCACGAGGGCCAGTGGACCAGCACCGGGCCGCCCAACTATATCCAGCCCAGCTGCCGGGAATCTCCTGGCAGAGGGTGTGTGAGCGAGGTGTCTGTCGGCCGCACAGCATCACCCCAAGTCTGCCGGGCAGAGTAGAGCAGAGCTGGCAGCAGGAGTCTGTTCCCCACAGCCCCTTCCTGCAAGTCCAGGGCAGGGAGGCAGCAGGCCTGGGTGCCCCTTGCTGACTAGGGGGGGGGCAGATGGCTGGGCCCTTCCAGCAGCCATTAGCTTTCCACTGGCTGGGGCCCCAGCTACGCCCCATTCAAAACGCGACTCGGCCTGGTTGAAGAAAGAAATCTTTATTAATAATCGGCCTCCTCCTCCTAAGACTGGTCTGAGAGCGAGCACACCTTGCAGCACACAACGGGGTGGGCCAGCACAGCGAATGGCAGGAGCTGTATACACGGGGGACGGGGCCGGAGGGGCTATGTACAGGGCGCATAGAAAAGGGGGAGCTGGTTGCCGGAGCGGATGCTGAATACAAAGTGAAGGTTCATGAGCTGACAGCCATGTTGGGAGACCATCCGGCTCAGCCACCTGCCAACAGCCCACCCTGACTAGCCAAAGGAGTGGGTGGGCTGGGAGCAGCGGGGGTCCGGCTAGCAGAGCACTCGGACGCACCCGTCACGGGGCTCAGGCCTGGCCACAGCCAGCACGCGCCTCCCCTCACTGCCCAAAGGTGGCCCCATGGCCCTGCCCACTGCTGCCCAGTCCTTGCCCACCCTGGGGCCTCTCCGAGCCAGCGTGCTCCTGGGGCCTGCAGCATGTGTGTGTGGCTGGGACGGGCTGCTGACTCCTTGCCCCCGCAGTGCTGATGGGGTGGCTGAGACAGCCACTGTAGGGTCATGTGGCTTCTGGCTGCGTGCCGGGGGGGATCAGCCAGGAGGGGAGGAGCTGAGCTCACCCCTGGTGCTCGAGAAGAGCCCAACGGCCCCTGCCCTCAGCAGCTGTGGCACAGGAGCTGGAGCTGGAGCAGGTGCAGCTCCTGCATTAGCCCTATGGGGCTGGGGGAAGCCCGGAGTCCGGGGCACTGGGGGAGGCAATGCCAGGGAGACTTTAGCTCCCATACCTATTGAATACAGCGGCTCTTTCCCTGCAGCTCCCAGCACCCCAGCCCAACGCTGCTCAGAGAGCTGGGGCCTCACACACTCAACACACCGATGACCAGCAAGCGCTGAAGCACTGGAGCTCTGCAAGCAAACACCAAGATTCCTACCCCTGAGGCCAAGTGCCCCCAGCCCGTGGGAGGGGGCGCTCTGCATGCGGCCTGCTCCCCAGCCCTGGCACGGGAGGGTGGAAAGGAAGACGTGGTGCCCAGGCCTGGTGCCTCGGGTTGGCAGAGTCCTCTCGCAGAGGCTGGCCCAGCTGCCTGCACCCTCCCCGCCCTAGTCTGGAAGCTCGTGCAGTCTGCGAAGGGGAAGTGGGACCCGAGTCTCCCAACATGGCTGCTGGCCGGGGCAGGGTTGGAGAGGGGCCGCTTGCTGCCCATGGTGCCGTCCGGTCGGTACGTATCTCCGGGACGCAGGTGGGTGCAGCGTCTCCTGCTGGACTTGCTCGGTGCATGTGTGTGGACAGTGTGGGACTCTCTTGTTGGTTTCCTTTGTTTTGTTTTTAATTGTTTTGCCCTTCCTGGTCCCGAAGGAAACGGCTGCGGGTTCACTACAACAGAAACAGAAAGGCAGAACTTTCACTGGAGCAACCCGCAGCCACTTCAGAGCAGAGCAGCGCCCTGGGCCAGCTCGCAGCAGGGGCACAGGAGCTGCCAAGGCAGGAGGGATGCTGGGCACCAGCCCCCCACCCTGGGCCCGTTTCAGCCACGCACAGCGGCCCCTGTCCCACATGTGCATGGACGCCTGGCCCGACAGGCCTGCTCCGGGGCAGCTCTGCAAATACCAGGGGAGGTGGGATGGGCCTGAGCCCTTAGTTCCTTCCAAAATGGCTCCAGGATTCGCTATCAGGTTCTTCTGCCCCCCAAGATTGCCCCAGGTCTCTAACTGCCCAGGGGGAGGGATGAGCCCTGGCCGGTGACCGCTGGCTCGAAGCCAGTCTCTCCCCGACCCTGGTCATGCCTGAAGGAGGTGGGTGTGGGTGGGCCAGCCGGCTTGGGACAGTGAGACTCGGGTGCCCCACGAGCTAGAGGGGCTGCTGCTCCCCAGAGCCAGGCGGAGACGGGGTGCCGAGGCTTGGGGAAATTCCAGTAGCTGCATGGGGAGATGAGGAGGGCCAGGAGCTCTACCTTGCCTTGTCCACAGCTCCTGGAATGGGCCGCACCCCTAGCCTGCTTTGTCTCAAGGGACAAACCCTACGTTCTTTGGGGCCAGGAGCTCCTTTTC
Organism: Pelusios castaneus; assembly: GCA_007922175.1. Classification (NCBI taxonomy): domain Eukaryota; kingdom Metazoa; phylum Chordata; order Testudines; family Pelomedusidae; genus Pelusios; species Pelusios castaneus. The sequence goes on along the minus strand of ML688793.1, from coordinate 12,611 downwards.
CTTTGGTGAGCAGCCCCTGTCCAGGCCCTAGCTGGAACCAGGCACCTCCCCAAGAGCGAGCCAGCCTACGCAGGGCTTGCCTGCCAAGGGGCGTGGAGAGCGTGAAGAAGAGATGCCCCTCAGTGAGGCCGAGGGAACGGAAGCCAGCCAGGCCCAGGCGGGTGCTGCACAGGGAGGCAGGCTGCTCTCTTTGAATGCCCTGGCCTCTGGCGGTCAGGTATTTCTGGCCCCGGGGGAGCGGAGGGGACTAAGCCGGGCTCTCCCGTCCCGTGGCTGGTTGCATGGCTAGGAAGAGCAGCGCCTGCCCCATCCTCGCACCCCTCAGCAGGGCAGCGGCCAGCTCGCCTGCTTTGCAAAGCAAGCCCCAGCCAGTCCGTTCAGGTCACAGACACACACAGGTGGGTGAGCAAAGACATGAGACGCGGGTGAGAGCAGCTTGAGGTAAAGACCTATGGTTCTAGGTTGCTGAGCTCAGCCGGGCGGAGCCCGTGTTCTTCCGGGGGGCTCTGCCTTGCCTTAGTTTGGTTTTTTTGCTTTCTAGTGAGCAGTCAGTGTTAGTGGTGTGGGGGGCTGGGAGTCTTGCTAGTAGGGAGTGAAGCGGCTGTAGCCTCCTCGGTATAGACTAGCCTGCAACATCAAAGATGAAAGAAAAGCCAATCAGTATTCGAGAGGGGCAAGGCCCGTTTTCTTCCCTTTTTTAATGACACCAGATTGGTCCTGGCCCTAGAGGCAGGGGGCTGGAGGCACTGGGGGGTCCCAGAGCTCTGGGCTGGCTGCCTGGGTCCCAGCATGCAGGGCGCCTTCCGTTCCGGCTGAGTGTGAGCGAGGCTGCCTGCCAAGGGCTGGGCAGTTTCCCCACGCATCCTGGGAGCTATCTGCTCTGTCCTGTCCAAGGGCTTGCTTCCGGCCCCTGCGCTAAGTGCCTCCTGGCTTCCCCGCCCGCTGCTCTGCCCCACAGCAGGCAGGCCAGGGACACTGCCAGGGCCCTGCTGTTCTGCACCAGGCGCTGACTGTATAGGAGCCGCTGTGGGAGCAGCTCGTGGGCTGAGCCCTGCAGACTACAGGCTGCCTGGCTGCTCCTCGCCCCCTGCCTTGCCAAGCCCCAAAGGGACAGAAACAGAATGAAGAGCCGAGAGCTGGGCCGCACAGGCTGTGCAGAGGGGCGCTGGGAGGACCCAGCCTGGCAGGTGGAGGCTTGGCCCTTGGGAGGGTTAAAAAAAGGAAGAAAAAGCCTGGTTGGCTGGAGACCCGGCCCACAAACAGTTTTCATCTTTGATGCTGGCTGCAGAGTTACTGAACGTGCCGTGTCCGCACGGGGAGCTGTGTGTGTGGGGCGCACACGCTCCCTGGCAGCCGGCTCTCCACACGCTGCATGTGGGGTGTGGTAGGACCGGGGCAGAGAGAAGCCACAGACATCCCCAGCTGCCCGCCCTCGTACACACAGGCAGGGAGGACTTGCTGATCCCGCGCAATGTGTGTGGAGTCAGGCGGGGCTGCTCCCCTGCTGCTGTCTCGCCTCTCCCCTCTGTGCGTGAGCTAGGCCATGCCAGGGCTGCCATGCAGACATGCTACCGCTGGCCCCCGGCCCATGCAAACTCACTCCAGTCACACTGCCCCCTCCCCGGGCGGGCTGCTCTGCCTCCCCCAGCTGCAGTCAATGTATGGAGAGCGGAATGGGAATGCAGGTGGCTGGGGGCTGCTCTTACCATGGTGCCGATGCTGTACGTGGCCGCAGGGCTGAGCGTGTGGTGGTACGGGTCCGCAGCAGCATACACTCTGCCGTAGCTAGGGGCAAGCACAGCGGGCGTTAGACTGAGGCTTCCCCCTCCCACCCATTACTGCGACCTGGCCCCCCTTCCCCCCCAAACCCCACCTGGAGCCCTTGCCCGGGGACTTGGGGAGGCTGTTCCTCCCCTGGGCCGTCTGGGGGGGGGGGGCTATCCCATGGGGTGGGGGGCTCCACCCTCAGCCCAGGGATTTGGCTGCAGGAGTGCTGCATTTATGGGGCATGCCTGCCAGCCACGCAGCACCCTTTCCCTTCTGTTGCCTCTAGGACTGAGCAGGGCCATGCCCCCCCTGCCCCGGCTCTTCTGATGGAGAGCTGGAGAGTGCCCCTGGCTCTGGGCCATGGCGTGGCGGCCGTGGGTGACAGAGCTGCCCAAAGAATGGGACTGTTTGCAGGGGCAGGCTAGGCTGGGCATGCTGAGTACTGTACATTCAGGGCATCTCAACCCCAACCCCCTGGGGAACCGCTGCGAGCAGCAAGGGAGGGGACATCTCAGGCAGGGCCGTGGGAACCCGCCTCGGGGGCCAGGATGAGGACGGGGAGTGCCCAGATGGCCCAGGCGCAGCCTGAGCGGGACAGGTGCCGCTGACTGCAGTGAGTCTCCCTTCATCACCCTGAGCCCCATCAGGACCCCATCTGGGATCAGGGGCGACAAGTGTCCAGGGACAGGGAAGCCCAGAGCAGTGCAGCATGAGGGATGGGAAGAGAACGGCCCACGAGGCGCAGCGTGGCCTAGGAACTCGCCACCCACCTGGGCCAGGAATGAGCCGCGCCTTACCTGTCACTGTATGCTGCTGCTGCTGCAGGCTGGGCATATCTGTAGGCTGCGTAGCCCCCCTGTGGCAGCAAGAAGAGACAGGTCCGTCAGGCAGGCCTGGCTGCTTCCCTTGGGGAAGGAACCCGACCTTCAGGCAGAGCCCCAAGGAGCGAACCAGCCAAGAGCTCCCCCTTGGTACAGGAGCCGCAGGTCCCTGCTGGGAGCCGGGTTCTGCCCAGGCTCGTTCGCATTCCCAGGGGGCTTGCAAAACATTAACTGGAAAACAAGACATTTCCAGAGGGAAGAATGTCCCGTCCCCCAGCGCTGTAATGAGGTGTCGCGCTAGATAGACTCTCCAGTCGCCCACCCCAGCCAGGGCCGATGGCTCCTTACGTGCTGCCGTGCCAGCGTGCCTGCACACCCTTGCCAAGAGAGACCTGGAGTCCAGTGCCCCAGTGTGATGCCCGCCTGGCGAGGGGCACAGGACTCAGCAGCGTTCCTCCTTTGCCTGCCCCACTGCAGCCCCTGCCCCACCTACTCTGCGGTCACCCCTGCTCCAGCCCCCGCACACGCCCTTCTCCCACTGCCCCTCTGTTCTCACTCCCAAAACGTCATCGTTCGAAGGGTCGGGACTGGCTGGTTTGGCGTGTACTGTCTAGAGTGATGAGCTCACAGTTCTCAGCTGAGAGATCATTTTCTTTAAACTTCTCCACTTTGCAGACGAAATGAAAATGGAGGGAAAGGAAAATCAGCACCAAAAGCATAGCTTCTTCCAGTGCTTGAGCAGTGGGCAATGCTCCGCTGGGGTCCTCTCCGTGGTCAGCAGCCAGGGGAGATGTAGGGCAGCATGCAGGCCAGACCATCACAGCTTCTTCTCAGCCCCCCCAGCCCCGCGGCCTCTGCTGCGTTTGTAATCACTAAAGGGGACGTGAAAGACAAGCCCAGGAACAGCGGGCAGGACTTACATAGATTTCAGCGCCATAGAAGCCATCCTGATAAACAACCCTGCAAGGAATCCAAAGAGATGGACTGTGAGTCAGAGGGCGAGCACGGCTCCAATGCCACGCCCAGCCCCTGGCGCCACTGGTTTTTTCTTTCATTGCGGACCAGATCCGTCTCCCACCCTGGCCTGCAGTTGGGTGTCTGGAGATATTCTGGAGTTCCTGTACTGCTGCCTGGTCCGAGCCTAGCTGAGTTCAGTCTGGGGAAGCTCCAAGTTGGCACAGAGAACCTGCAGTCAGATCGGGCCCACAGCTGCTGATGGGAATGCCCAGCTGCCAAGAGGGCCCAAAGCAGGAAGAAGCTGGGGGAGGAGAGTCACACCCCACACAGCCTGAGGAGGAACAAGGGCTCTGGAGGAAATGAGGTTGCAGATGTTCCCTCTGTGCTATCCCAGCTTGCAGTATGCGCAACCCCTGGCATGAGAGTGCTGGCACCCAGCTAGGAAAGGAGCGGACGGCAGCCTGCTGGCAAGTGGAAGGGGAAGCAGAGACTGCAGGAGGAGGCATGGGAAGTCAGTCTGTGTGCATGTGGCTGGAATGCCGGCTGCAGTTACAGCATGTCCGCCCGAGCCACTGGAGTCTGAGAAACCGGGGCTCTGACGCTGGCAGGCCAGGTGCCAGCTCTCGCCCAGGCTGCAGGCGATACTAGGAACCGACAAGCTCGTAGTGGGACACCAGACCAGGGCACCTGGCATTAGCTTTGCTCAGAATAGAGATTAGTCTTCTAAGAACGTATTCAGGGCTTAGCCTCCAGGGGGGCTACGTGCCTGGCCTCCTGGGACTGATGGCGTGAGTGAGTTTGGTGTAAGTGACCTTTTCTCACAAAGCCGTCTGTCCAGTGGTAGGACAGACTGAAGAGTGTACACAGGCTGCCTGGGCCGGGGAGCCAGGAGCTCACATTTGGCACAGGCGTGATGAGATCTGATACAGACCTTGCGGCCGTGAGCCCCACGCAGTGCATACACGGGGTGAGCTAAACCCAGGGACATGCCTGCCCCCCAAAACACTAAGAGATGGCAGGAGTCAGGGCCACCTTCACAGAGCTCTGCACTGCGCTATGTCTCGTGGAGCAGGACCTTACTGCACACCCTGGAGTGTCTGGGGTTTGCCTTTTGCACCCCACACCGAACACATGGAGGCAGAGATCTGCACAGAGTCCCCAGCTGGATGGGAGAGGGCAGGCTCCAGGGCCCAGATACTCACGCGCCGTAGGTGGGCAGAGGTGGAGGTGGAGGTGCGGCACGAAACGTGTTGTAGACAGCACGCCCCCGGCCCCGTAAGTGTGACCCTCGGTATGCCACGGCCGTCCCTGTGGCCGGGTAAGGGAAGCCTGTTACTGAAGGCAAGAGAGAGACGTGAGAGCTTGCTGGCCGCCCTGAGCCCCTTGTGCCTGGCGTGAGCCATTCCCCTGCACTGCTCTCTGAAGCAGGGACGCCTGTGCCAGCAGCTGGAAGCCAGAGCTGTCTGGCTGCACACCCATGCCATCCCAGCCGGTGAAAGCCGAGTGCCGGGAAAGGCAGTGGGGAGCCAACACACGCACATGCACACACACAGACACACTCCTTTGCCCCATCCCCACCGCTGGGCACCTTAGCCGCACGCACGGCCCTGTGCAGAGGGAAGAGGGGCTGCCACGGGAGGCAGGGGGAAAGGAGCCAATGTTCAGGAGGGCAGATGCTGCCCACCCCCCCCAGGGTTGCAGACGGCAGAGATGCAGGGACTGCGCCCTCCTTCCCAGGGGTTCTGCTTCCTGCTGCTGGTGGGGTCACTGTTCAAACAGGCCTCAGATTGTGGGGAGACAGCACACCAGCGCCCGTTGCCATGGGGGTTACTCACCACCCTAAAGCACCTACTGCCAGGGGCACATGGGCACCACTGGCCCTTATCGACGGCTGGCACTGACTGCAGGAACCCCCCTCCCTGGTTTGCACTCGTGAGGGAAGGGCAATCTGAGCCAGGCGGGCTCTTGCTATGGGAAGGGAGACGTTAAGGGCCAGCCTTACCTGCATAGAATTCAGGGCCGTAGACAGCTCCCACCACGGGGTTCAGCTTCCAGCCTGGGACACAAGCAATGAGCAGGTCAGACCCCAGCAGGGGAATGCAGACAAGCAGAGATTTCTCTGCCGGCCCTGCCCCAGCAGCCCCAGCTCTGGTGGGCCAAGTGGACACAGCCAGCGGGCAGCTGCTTCCCGCGCAGGGAGGAACAGCTCAGCACGGCGTCAAGACTGGCTTGCAGGAGGCCGGTGGGGCCAGAAGCCCCCGAGCCACACCCGAGGGAGGCCCAGCCTCCATTTCTGATTTCAAGCACCACAGCAATGTCAGGGGACCCTGACTGCAAGTGGGGGAGCCGTGCATCGCAGGAGAGCAGGGAGGAAGCCGGGAGCCCCCCATCCTGCTCCCACTACCAAGTGCAGAGCTTGGCCCACACACTCAGTACAGTACAGTGTCCTCGGATGACGTTCCTTACCGGGGTCCACCAGGCACATGCCGAAGGGACGAGGCTGGGCTGGATTGGGGATTGTGCCTGGAATTGCAACGGGCCTTTCTGGCTGGCTGGGAGTCTGTGGCAGGCTCAGGCCCTCGGAGCAGGACACATAAACCCCTGAACATCTCACCATGCTACCAATGATTCCTCCCGGGCTTGGGCACCAGACCCCAACTGCTCGCCTTCCAAGCCCACCCCTGCTGCCCACACCAGGGTCTTACCATTGATGTACGGATTTGCAGCTTTTTTGTTCGTCATGACTCGGGCTGTGGCATTATTTACCTGCAGAAAGGAGGGCAGAGGCCAAGTCACTGGCTGCACCCGGAGATGCTGCAGCCCCAGGGACCTGCTCAGCTGCATTTATGTGGAATTTTTCTGGGCTGGGGGAAATGTCAGGGTCACGATTGCCAGGGTCCCAAAGCCAGGCATGTGGGGAGTCCTCATACAGCCCCACTGCCTGAAAACCCCAGGGACCCGCACTCAGCTCTGCCAAGCCCTCAGTTCTGGCTCCACCCAGGCTCCCGCTCTGCCAATGCACATGCGCTGCACCCCCAGCTTCTGCAATGGCTGCTCCAGCCCAGGCTGCCCTACAGACTGCCACCAGAGCACCAATATCCTACTCTGCAGCCTCCTGCTGCTCCCCCCACTGAGCTGCAGTCCCCTGGGTTACTGACACTGCTCCTGAGCCGGGAGTGTCCACTGCAAACCCCAGCCAATCCTTTCTGAGCACCCAGATCTGCGCCCCACAACAGCAGCAAGGGAAGCTAGCTGCTCCCACAGAGAGGAGACTTCCAGTCTCCTGCTGATGGACTCCCGCCCTGAGACAGGCACCCCGCTAGTATCTGGGCCTCCGCTCTCGTGCACAGGGTGCTGTGTTGCTGTTCGCCTTGACAGGCGCTGTGTGGTGAAAAGACCCGCGGCGTTGCTCTGGAACGGAGGGCTCTGTATGAGGACAATGGTGCTGTCGTTGGGGGCCGGGAAGCAGGCAGCACGCTGCAGACTGAGAGGCCTCTGCTAAGTCCCTGGCCAGTCTGAGGGCCAAACCTAGAGAGGACTCCTGAGCTGTGAGGAGCAAGCCTCCCGCCTTTGCATCGCCCCAGAGGCCTAAGGAAGGGCCAGTTCTGCACTGGACGGGGAGCAACGCTCGGCAGTGCTGGAGCCTGTGAACGTGAGGGTCCAAAACTCCTTGTCGGAGCCAGGTATCATCACCCGGCTCTGCACCGTGCCTCAGTCCCAACTTCCAACTGCAGCTGCCCAGCTGTGCCAGCCGCCAAGTATCCTCCCCCCCGACTGCAGAGCCCACTGTCCCAACCCCCCACCCCACTGCAGAGCCCACTGTCCCAGCCCCTCTATCCCCACTGCAGAGCCCACTGTCCCACCCCTCCACCCCGACTGCAGAGCCCACTGTCCCACCCCCCCATCCCCACTGCAGCGCCAGCTGTCCCACCCCTCCACCCCGACTGCAGAACCCACTGTCCCACCCCTCCTTCCCCACTGCAAAGCCCACTGTCCCAGACCCTCCATCCCCACTGCAGAGCCCACTGTCCCACCCCTCCATCCCCACTGCAGAGCCCACTGTCCCAACCCTCCACCCCACTGCAGAGCCCACTGTCCCACCCCTCCACCCCCACTGCAGAGCCCACTGTCCCAGCCCTCCACCCCGACTGTAGAGCCCACTGTCCCAGCCCTCCACCCCACTGCAGAGCCCACTGTCC
>ML688792.1:30986-44557 GCA_007922175.1 Pelusios castaneus | reverse complement strand
CCCCACACACTGCCAGTGCACTCCAGCCTGCCCCACACACTGCCAGTACACTCCAGCCCGCCCCACACACTGCCAGTACACTCCAGCCCGCCCCACACACGCACAGCTTTGCTGGTGCCCCTCACTCCTGACCCACAGCCCGGCTGCAGGCAGGTGCAGGGAAGGCGGAAGGGGCTCTCGTTGGGCGGGGCCAACGGGCAGGAATGACCCCGCAGGGCGCTCCCGCCTCCACCCTCCAGCGCACTGTGGCCCCCAGGCAGCGGGGCGCAACGGGGCCCGGAGTCTCCCAGCAGCACCCCCAGCCCTAGAGGGGAAACCAGCAGGCACGAGAGGGGGCGGCTGCAGGGCTGCTCCAGCCCAGCTCTGCACGCGGGGGGAGCCCAGGACGCCTGGGTTCCAGCCTATCCCCGGGCGGGCAGGCCCAGGGTTCCCCCAGCGGTCACAGCCCCCGGCCCCACTCACCGTCTCCTCCCCGCGGCGCGAGCCGAGCGCACCCGCCGGCCTCTCTCGCCACTCAATCGCAGCGCGCAGCCGCCGGGCCGAGGACTCCAGATCCCAGCACACACCGCGCGCCGCACTACATCTCCCGGCACCCCCTGCGCCGGCGCCCCAGAGCCCCCTGGGGGATGTAGTCCGGGCGGTTGAGGCTGTCATGGCCCCGCCCCCTTCAGGGCCTGTTTTCCGGGGTGAGGGGTGTGTCTCTGTCTTGCCCCCCCTCCCCCCCCCGTGACAGACCCAGTCCTCTGGGCACAAGTGCACGGGGGTCCCCCCCATTCCTGAGTGTGAGGTGCCTAGACACCGGGGTGATGGGCTCACATGCTCCTTGGAGGGGGTGCATGCCGCAATCACTGCTGGCGGACCGGTCCCAGAACCAGGGTGACTCTGAGCCCACGGTCAGCTGTGCAGGGTGAGGGCTCAGCAGCCCCACACTCATTTGTCCCTCCGCAGTGGCCACCCTGCCTGGAGTGCCTCTTCCTCACAGCGCCCTGCTGTGCCAGCCTACTCCAGCACAGCACAGGACTGAGCACCCATGCCCTGCTTGCCCAGAGCCGGGCACAGCGCACGGGGTTCCCTCACTCAGTAAGCGAGAGTGTGGGGAGAGATCCAGGAACGGGAATAGCCAGTACAAAGCAAGGCCCAGACAGTCCTGTGCCCCGTCTCTGGCAGCAGCTGGCACCCAGTGCTTCAGAGGGAGATGGAGAAACTCTACTGTGGGCAGTCATGGAAGAACTCACCCAAAAGGCCGGTGTCTGCCTTGGCTTGTCAGGGTGGAGTTGGTTGGTTTAGGCCTGGGATCCTGCTGAGATCTTCTGGCAGTGAGTTCCACAAGTAACCTGTGCAGAAAGCATCTCCTTGACCAGTTTATATAGTCTGCCTTCAGTTTCAGTGAACATCCCTGAGTCACAGCTCCTGGGATCTGTTCCCCACCCATCAGCCTTTCCTCTGAGGCCCCCCATCTCAGTGGTGAGGAGCACTCTGGATTTGCAACAATAAAAAGTGGGGGAAACCAGGGGAATTCCAGAGCAGGTGACAGGCACTCTACGATGCCAGGTACCGGTCTGGTTTCTCTCTCTTCTACCAGGGATCCAAGAGCCCTGGACAGGAAATTCAGGGCATCAGGGCTTGGGCGTAGATAAATAACTTTTGTGTTTAGCCTCTTCCCTCCAAGGAGCTCAGTGTCAGCATCTCTGAGCCAACCAACCTGGCAATATTGCCATGGCCCAGAGGTCGCTGCTGGCCAGAATTTGGGCTTGAGACACCTCTCCTTACCTGTAAGTGGCTGGTCTGAGCCATGTGCTATCAGGATCCGTCTGGACCAGGTGCTCTGCCCTGTGTGAACCCCTACACCTCAGTACCTTGATGCATCCACTGCTGCTCTGTAGCACAGTCCCTACCCCAGCCATGTGGGCAGCCGTTTTCACATTCCCGTCTGTCTCCTGCCACTGCCCATGCCTGACTCCCTGACCAGTCCTGTACCAGCTGCGCCCACGCACCCGGCATCTTCCTGGGCAGCCGTCTTCTACTATGCAGCGTGACAGCGGTTTTTTGGGCCATGGGTGAGAGGGTCCAGTCCTAAATGGGGCACACAGGAAAGAAGCACAACAAAAACCACAGACAGACAGACAGACAGAGGCTGGATAGAGGCCCCCTTCCACACCACCATTGGTGCCACATTGGCTCTGGTGAGGCAGGTTTCCCACAGGTGTAAGAATGGTGAGATGGGAGCATGGGGAGGGGAACAACGAACAGTAATGTGGGGCGGGGGGAGAACCCACTTCCCTTCAGCACAAGGCACATCCTGTGGGAATGAGACCCCAGGGTGTATCCAGCGCTGCCGTTTGGGGGAGGCTATTGCAGGCTGGCATCCAGGCAGCTGGAGCCTTTCCTTTGCCAGAGCCTCAGCCCTTGTATTTCCCACAGGCTCTGATCCCGACACCCAGCGAGCCGAGACCCTTATCTTGGCAGAAGACAAAAAGGGGATTGAACCAAGCTGGGGGGGCTGCTATTGGGCAGGGGGTTGGCTCTAGGGTCCTAGCTAGTTCCTTGCAAGAGTATGGCTGTGGCCTTGCTGCACAGGGGGCATTCATCCCCAACCCCTTCCCCGGCTCCTGCCTGCTGGCTGTCTCGCTCTCAAGCTCTTGAAGACTGGCCCGAGGTTGCTGGTTTCAGCCCATTCCAGGGGCCAGGCAGCTCCCCCAGTGCAGGCAGGAGTGAGCAGGCGAAGCCAGTTTGCTTCTGCCCTGAGATCCTTCTCCAGCTCAGCCGCTCCTGCCCTGGGCAGCACTGAGTGCCTGTTGCAGCAGCTGCTCAGACCTGTCAGTCCTAGGCAGGCCCCTCAAGCTTGCAGGTGGGATCAGAGGGGCAAGACCACGCATGTGGGACTGACTCCCAGCCCGCTGGCCCCTCCTGCACTCCCTGCTCCCAGCCTGTTTGGCATTTGCAGGGGCTAAGGAGACTTAGCCAGGCAAGTTTGCGAGCGCAGCCCTGCACCAGCATTCCTAGCCGCTCCCCGGCACTCACCCAGCAGCTGAAGGCCAGGCTGGACGGCAGAGTGCAGCCAGGTACAGAGATGGGGCCAGGCTGGCGCTTGGGCCCAGGTAGCTGCTGCTTGGGTTAAACCAGTGCTAGATGTTACGGGACGCTTCTGTGGCAGGAGCCTTCCCACAGGCAGGGACTGGGATGACTCTGGGTTTAGTTCGGGGAAGTGGGGTCCCCTTGCCCTGGATTTCACTCCCCATAGGGAGCTGAGAGCCATGCTGGCTGCTCCCCAAAGGGCCAGACACCCATGAGGACTGGGGAGCCTACAGCCATGTGACCTCCGCACATACGAGAGGGCACAGGCTGTGCTCCAGTGGGGTGAGCAATCTGCATCCTCCCCTCCTGCACATCACCTGGTGCGGCTGGCTCAGCTGCTTCCCAGCAGGCCTACCTGCAGCCCCCAGCATCCTCCAGCCCAGGCCAGGCACGAACTCCACCCCCAGGAGCTGGCCCAGGTTATTGTGCCCAGCTGATGTGGGCTCTGGCTGCACCAGGGAAAACCCCATGCCCAGCTCCGGGGCTCCCCCATGCCATTCCAACCTTGGACATGCCTGGGGGTTGGCAAGCGCCTCGCTGGGGCTGCATTTCCCTGCAAGCTGATGCCACTGGGAGGCTGGTGCCTGCCAGGGTCCCACCCCCTTGGCTCCAGCCTCAGACAGCTGGCGTCCCAGGGCAGAAAGCGTGGCCATGCTGCGCCTGGCCAGGGCTGAGCGCACACACGGTTAACACAGGCCGCGCTCACTGCTGGAGCGCACATCTGGCAGGGGGAGGGCTGCGTTGCTGTGTTCGTCCCTTTTCTTCCCTCTCCTCCTCTATGCTGGATAGAGCGCTTCTGCTCTGGCCATAGGAGCAGAAACTGCCACAGAGGGGCAGGGAGCAGAGCACCCCCACTGCACTCCTTCCTGCACGCAGTCGGTGGAAGGGGTGGCTCAAAGGGGATGCTCTACGGAGACGAAAGGTGTGGAGAGCGACGCGATCCCAGCCCGGCCAGCACCTTGGGCACCAAGGACCGGCGTCAAACCTGCCACAAAAGTCCGTGGGTGGGCAAAGCCCGGGTGAGTGCTGGGGGCCCCAGGGCTGGCAGCAGCTGGCAAGATGCCAGGGACTGGCCCTGTTCGAACAGCCCAAGGTAGGCACCCACGGATCGGCTGGGGCTCGCCTGGGACCCAGGTACAGGGATTCCTAGCTGAGCCCCCGGCATGGCCTTCTGGGGAGACACCTGGGAAAGGCCTGTCCCCATTGCAGCCTAGATGGGCAACGACTGGGACCTGCCTGCTCAGATCAGGGCACTAATCTTGCCAGCCAGGCGTGTTCAGCTTCCCGCTGGCCGGTCTAGCGCTGCACAGCTTTGTGCTCACAGAGCAGTCACTGCTGGTGCCCGGCCTGCCCCCTCCCGCAGTGCCAACAGCAAAGGTGCCCAGCCCCGCCAAGACCTCATACCAGGCACCAGGGCAAAGTCCCCGAAGGAGAGGCAATGCCATGGATCCAGTGATGTCCCATTGCCCTGGCACAGCCCGGCATGTCTGGGGGGGAGAGGGGGGCAATGATTTGCTTACTTGGTCCCATGCCCGTTGCTGCGTTTCTGTCCAGGATTTGGGGGGGTATGAGGATCTCATTGCCTGACTTTGTCACAAGAAGCTGGGGAGCGCCTGTCTCTCCATCACGTCCTTTCACCCTGGAACCGGATATCTCTGGCTGCTGCCACTGCAGCTCTGGAAGAGTTAATCTGGACAAGGGCAGAAAGCTGGGCACATACGCAGCTGCCCTTCTCTGGCGTCCCTTCCCCACTCCTTGCCTGGGCCCCTCCGGTGGGATTCATTCTCCTTTCGCCCTGCTCCTTAACATTGCCTCCATTTGTTTCAGGATATTTTGACAGAGTCTTGAGGCTTTAGCAGCCATTGAATGTAAATATCCCAAGCCTCTCCTGGCCAGCATCCAGCCTGGACCGGAAAAAACAAAGTTACATTAGTAGGAGTGCACACATATGTCTGTGCCTGTGCACACATGTACATGTGCTTCTGTTTGGGTGTGTGTAGCCGTGCAAGGTGGGATGTGAGCTCTGCCAGCTCTGTGTGCAGTGTGGGAGCATGCTTACCTCCGTCTGCCTGCTAATTTCCCAGCCCAGCTGAGCAGGTCCCTGAGAAGGGGGCACGCAGTGCAGCCCTGGGGAAATGAACAAGGGGATGGAACCATTTGCCAAGAGTACATGTGAGCTAGGGTTTCCCTTCCATGACTCTCACCCCCCCCCCCGCCCTCCCCCTCCCCCAGCTACCCTGCTCGGCTCCCCTTCCCTTCGGATTACTCCCAGCTGTAATTACATGACTCACAAACCAACTATTCTGCCCTTGAATGCCTGCCACAAACCAGAGAGCAGAGGAATCTGCAGATGTCCCGAAGTGTCCCTGGCCCCAGCAGTCCCTATTCCCAGGCCCTGGGACACTGTCCTGGGCATGGCTCCTGTCTCAACACCCCCTGCCCAGAGACTGGGTGCAGGCAGTCAGTGGTGTGGGACTAAGGACCGGTCCCCTTGGCCCCAGATTGCAAGAAGCCCTGAGTAGTCAGGGCATTTGCTTCAGCCTCCCCCGTTGACTTTCTGCCCTGGGAGATAGAGACATGCAGCAAGGACCTGCATTTTTGCCCCTAACGCCCTGGCACCCCAAGCAAATGCCCCCTGGAAAGACTCGAGCCCTTGCTACTGGTAGGATTGCATTAAGGCAAGCCAGTCCTGCAGGCACAGCTCAGCCTGGCACCTCTGCAGCCTTTTCCTGCCCCCCCTCCCGGAATCAGCAGGGGCCCAACTCTCTCCCCCCAAAAGACAGGAGAAGTAGAAAGTCCCCCCAGTAATTACGCCAACTGACTGGTGGATCTGCCTGCACAGAGCCCTGAGCTGAAGGAGGGCAGTGTGGCAGGGGGAGAGGTTGGCAGGCCCCCCTGAGCACTAGATCATGGTGTGACCACCCTGGCAAGATGCCCAGGACAATTCAGGCTCTCTGCAAACTCAGGGAGGCGCCACGGCTGTCCTCCTCAGGGCAGGTGTCCAAGCTTTTCTTCACAAGTGCCAAGGAACTTGTTTGCCAGAAAAAGCAAATTCTGCTGTAACCCCCTGACTCCAGGAGCACAGGCCTGTCCTGCCTCTGTCTCAAGCTGTCCCCAGCAGGGCCTGGGCTGCAGCGTACTGAGCACTCCAGCTGCTCACCAAAGCCACGGGAGCTGTGGACACTCAGCACCTCTCTGGATCAGGTGCTGGGTGGCAAGGACTGGGGAGCATCAGAGGCAGCGCTGAGGCCAGATCCTGTGCCATCTCCTCCTGCACGCCCAGGGTTAGCTGTGAGGAGGAGGCTTGCATCTGCTCTCTGCAACCAGTGCATCCCCCTGCCAAGGCCGGCAGAGCTCTCCTGGCCACACCCGTGTCTGCAGCAGGGCTGGCCCCACACCTTGTCACCTGCTGCAGATGCTCCAGGTGTTGCAGCCAGCCAGGCTTCTCCGATGCCATTACCTGCTTGTATTACCTTTCCAGCCAGTGGTGACGCCCCAGCGCGGTGGCCAGCTGTTCTACGGGCCTCACTCTCCAGGCCACGGGCAGCAGCCTGAGGAAGGACTGAAGCACAGCAGGATCTGGCATAAGCCTTCCACCAGTTAGCAGGAGAGCCGTGACCCACACCGATCTCTCCCAGCCAGGTAACGCCAGGGCACAGGGAGCCTCCCCGCTCTGGATTTCCCCTCACTTGCTGCTGAGCTCAACCCCACATAGCCCAGGGGCTGCCGGAGCAGGCATTTGGCTCACCCTCCTTTCAGCCAGGGCTGCAGATGTTTAACATAGCTCTGGTGGGAGGGAGTTTTGTGGCCATGTCTCTGGCACCTCAGCGTGGTTGGAGGCAAGGGCCCAGCTCGGCCTTTCACAAGAATGCAGCTGGAGCATCCACCCAGGGCGTGCTGCGGCCAGAAGCGTTTCGTGCCAGGGCTGCACAGGAGTGGTCACGTCCTGGGCTTGAGAGACTCAGGCGAGACAGAGCCAGGAGCTGCTCCAGGAAGGATGATGTGGATTTTAATCAGGGCACAGGAGGCAGGGCTGCTGGGAGGGTCCGGCGGGGTCTCTCTCCGTGGAGGGGGCAGCTCAGGGCGTGGGAGTGCCTGGCTGGCAGTTCTGAGGGGCCAGAGGAGGAAGAAGCCTACAGGCGCCAGGTGCCCTGGTGAGGTGCCTTCCTAATGCCCAGTCCAATAGGTGATGTTCCACCGAGTGAGCGTCCACCGTCTCCCCTGCCTGGTGCATCTAAGTGCCAGGCCCTCACCCGGCTGGCTTGTCTCCTAGCAGGCGGACGCCCTGACAGGCTGGTGTCCCGCTCCCACGCTGTCCCACATGCACGTTGCCAGTCCACCTCTGGGCTGGGTCATGCAACTGAGAGATGCCTTAAAGACAAAGAACAGCAGCCTCGCCCCATGGCACCGGGCTTGGAGCCAGTTTGCAGCACTGGTAATGTCCCATCAACAGCCCAGCCTGCGGCCCCACGTCACCCTGCCCCTTGGCCTGGCGGGGCGTGTGCCCCTTGGCCTCACAGCGGGATGGTTTCCTCGCTGGCCGCAAGAGGCCAGGATGCACCAGGCCAGCTGTGGCCCAAGGCAGGCCGGACCCTCCCATGTCCCCAGCTCTGCCTGCTGCCCGGCCGGGGACGGGGGGGCACACAGCATTTTCATCTCACTCAGCTGCACATCCCTTCCCTCCCCTGGGCAGGGTTGGGCCTGCCCCACCCACCACCATTCTGGGGCCTGCCCCAGGGCCCCGCCCGCTCCAGATCCAGGGCCAACCTCCCACTGGCCTTTCCCCCAGCAGGATGGAGGTGTCATGGGCACTGATCTGCCTGCTGATGACTGGCGCCATGCTGAGCCAGCCCGGCCACAGCAGGCGCCCCCAGAGGGACCCTGAGGAGGAGCAGGGAGAGCTAACCCGGGCACCACCCCAGCGCCATGCTGCCAGGTAAGGGGGCAATGGGAGCCAATGCTCCGACGGGGCATCAGCTGGGCTCTTTTGCCCCACGGAGCAGCCAAAGGAGCCTCCATCCCAGGTGGCACAACAGCCTCATAAGGGCCACACCGGGTCCGGCAAGGGTCCATCCAGCCCAGTGTCCTGTCTTCCCACAGCAGCCAATGTCAGGGGCTTCAGAGGGGATGAGCAGAACAGGCATTCGCCAGTTGGTCCCTCCCGTCAGCCGTTCCCAGCCTCTGGCAAACAGCCACCCCTGCCTAGTAGCCACTGATGGACCTATCCTCCAGGAACTTTAGTTCTTTTTTGAGCCCTCATATAGTCTTGGCCTTCACCACATCCTCCGGCAAGGAGTTCCACAGGTGACTGTGTGTTGTGTGAAGTAGGGCGTACTTTTGTTCATTTTAAACCTGCTGTCCATTAAACCTGTGTTATGAGGAGTAAATAACATGTCCTTATTCACTTTTCTTCACACCAGTCATGATTTTATAGACCTCTATCATATCTCCCTTTAGTTCCCCAATTACTGGGCCAGGAGAGGACCTGTCTTCTTATCCCATGACCACTTACTTTGCTTCAGAGCCTTTGGTGAGGGACCTTGTCAAAGATTTTCTGAAATCACTGACACTTCCCAATCAAATCGTGTTCATCTATGTGTCTGACAACTCTGTTCTTTACTATAGGTCAGCCAATTTGCCTGGTACTGAAGTTAGACTTACTGACCTCTAATTGCCGGGGTCACCTTGGGAGCCTTTTTAAAAGTTGGTGTCACATTAGCTATTCTCCTCTCATCTGGTACAGAAGCTGATTTAAATGCTAGATTACACACTACAGTTAGTGCTACAATTTCCCATTTGAGTTCCCTCAGAAGTCTTGGGTGGATACCGTTCGGTCCTGGTGACTTATTACTATTTAATTTATCAATTTGTTCCAAAACCTCCTTTAACAACAACTCAGTCTGGGACAGTTCTTCAGATTTGTCACCTAACATGAATAGCTCAGGTCTGGGAACCTCCCTACATCCTCATTCATGAAAACTGATGCAAAGAATTCAGGTAGTTTCTCCGAAGCAGCCTTATCTCCTTTAGCAGTTCAATAGTGCAGTGGCCCCACTGGTTGCTTAGTGGGTTTCCTGCTTCTGATGCACACGAGCATTTTTTGCTGACTTTTTGAGTCTTTGATCAGCTGTTCTTCAAATTCTTTTTTGCCTCCTTAATTATATTTTTACACTTCACTTGCCAGAGTTTATGCCCCTTTCTCCTCCCTGCAATAGGATTTAACTTGCACTTTTTAAAGGGTGCCTTCTTGCCTCTAGCTGCTTCTTTTACTTTGTTGTTCAGCAGCGCTGGCACATTCTGGGTCCCCTTTCTATGCCTGCAGTCGCTGGGGGTGAGGCTGAGCAAGGTGGCCGGTGGAGGAGAGGCGTTGAAAGGGCTGTGGGGTATTTCCCAGCAGAGGTGGATGGTGGGGAGGGCAGTGTCTCACTTCCTCCCACCCACCCAGTGGATCGCCAGTGCTTGGGCAGATCCCTGGGATGCCAGGCTTCCTTCCCACGCATGGCGGGTCCCTAGGGCAGCAGGCTCCCCACACCCTCCCAGTGTCCCTCGCAGGAGAACTCATGCCACCGTGGCCAACCTGCCTCCCCAGCTCCCACCCTGGGTCCTGTGTTTCCACCTCCCAGGGCTGAAGAGGACCACGAGAAATATCAGAACCCAGATGAGCAGCCTCCCCGCTCCCAGTGCATCCGCTGCTGTGACCCCCCCACCCACACCATGTACCAGCCACCCCAGATCAACATCACCATCTTGAAAGGTAAGGGGGCTGGCCAGATAGAGCAGGATCAGATGGGGGCCAGGCTGTGGGGAAATCCAGCTCCACACAGCAGGGCCTGGCTGGGGAGCAGTGTGAGCCTTGAGGCTGGGGCAGAAGGGACGCAGCTTCTCCACCTCCCCTCATACTCTCATCCATGATGTGCCCAGCCCTGCCCTGAGATGCTCCCAACTTGGGATTGGAGGGGGGGAGAACTGGTGCTTCCTAGCCTGAGCCCTAACACGCCAGATGGACTCCAGGTCACTGGAGCTGCCCCATAGCTCTTTTGTGGGGCTGGGCTCCAGCACCTGCAGTCAGTTGTCTCCCTAGGCCAAGACATTGGTCATTGAGGTGCTGCTTGAGGACAAACGGCGTGGCTGTTTTCTAGCTGCCCCCAAAGGGCCAGATTTGAGAAGCTCCCTGTGGTAAAGCGAGGGCCAGAGGCAAGAACCCCCCAATCCAAGTCCTGGCGCAAAGCAGAGCCGGGGGCAGGCATCGAGCTGGGGTGCACCAGGGCAGCAGAAGACACAGCACCGGGCATGGGAAACAGGACCAGGGTAGCATTGGCCAGGATTCTTGGCATGGGCAGGGCGCTGGGAGTGCAGGTAATGGAGAATGGGGTGGAGTCAGGCGTGGGCCATCTGAATATCACCAGTGTGCAGAGCTGGCATCAGCCTCAGGCCTGGCTTTGGGGGAAGGGAAGGGACGGGACACTGGCCTCAGCCCCGAATCTGAGCAAAGACACTGGGTGCAAATAACTGCAGGGATCTCTGGGATGGCTGTGGGGCAGCCTGTGTGGGTAGCCCATGTGTGGAGCTGCAGGTAAGGCAGCTGGGGCCTAGGAATGCGTGGGGGAGAGCTGTGGGGGGCTGAGAAAGCCAGAGTCCCTGCAGAGTGCGGCTGGCAGGGTGCGGGAGGGGCACTGAGTGTCCAGGCGGGAATGCAGTCAAAGCAGAGCACAAAGCAGGGGCGGAGAAAGCGAGCCCACAGGGGTGCTGCCCCCAGGATGAGCGGCCCTGGGCTCGCTGTGCCCGGCTCCTCCTGCAGGGCTTCTTCTGCCAGCAGGCTGCTCTGAGTGGTCCAGCACAAACCTTTGTCTTGCCTCTCCCAGGTGAGAAAGGAGACAGGGGTGAGCGAGGCCTGCAGGGAAAGTTTGGCAAGGCCGGCTCAGAAGGCAACAGGGGCCAGACGGGGCCCAAGGGAGAGAAGGGGAGCGCTGGGGCCCCGGGGGAGCCATGCAAACGTCACTATGCTGCCTTCTCCGTGGGCCGCAAGAAGCCCCTGCACAGCACCGAATACTACCAGACGCTGGTCTTCGACACAGAGTTCGTCAACCTCTACCGCCACTTCAACATGTTCACGGGCAGGTTCTACTGCTACGTGGCCGGCGTCTACTACTTCGCGCTCAACGTGCACACCTGGAACCAGAGGGAGACCTACCTCCACATCATGAAGAACGAGGCCGAGGTCGTCATCCTCTACACCCAGCTGAGCGACCGGAGCATCATGCAGAGCCAGAGCGTCATGCTGGAGCTGCAGGAGCAGGACGAGGTCTGGGTGCGTCTCTTCAAGGCCGAGCGAGAGAACGCCATCTTCAGCGACGAGTACGACACCTACGTCACCTTCAGTGGGTACCTGGTCAAGTCCAGCGGGGAGCCCTGAGCCCCTGCCTGGGACAGGCTGACCTCTGAGCCCAGCTCTTCCTGCCTCTTCTCTGCCTGACCCTCCTGCTGACAGACCCCCAAGCCTGCGCCCCCTTTCTCATCTGGGGCACGACCCTTTCCTGTAAGGCAGTGCCACGTCAGGACGACGCTCTGCCACCACCAGTGGCTGTAAAAGCATGGAATTGTCCCTTCCCTGCCCGCCGGTGCATTGTTCAGAAGGAGTGGGGGCGCTGACCCAGCCCCCCCCAACCTAAATTGTAATAGGGAGATAATCCAGGGCTAGGAGAGGAGACAGGCCTTCCCCGGGACGCCTGGAGTCTCGGGACAGATGATGCAGGCCATGCTGGGGCCTCCTGCCTGTGCATCTTCCGACACATTTGCTAGTGGCTGACTGAATGGAGCTTGGCTGCACACATGGCGCCTCTTCCTGGTCCAGCATCCCAGGCTGAGCAGAGCTTCCCATCACACGCTGCCAGCCCCAGCCAGCGGGGAGCTGAGCACCCTCCGCTGCCGTCTCCTTGAGCAGGAGCAGAGGGTGCTCAGCGCCAGCAGACTCAGGGCTGGGGCTGGCAGTGGCAGAGAGAGATGCTGTCGAAGGGGACCTGCCTCCATGGCTGTGAATGGTGCTGTGTGTGGCCACACAGCTCCCCATGCACCCTTCTTCCATGTGGGGCTGGGCGATTGGCCTGCTCCAGCCCTCCCTTCCCATCTGCTCCACACCCCACCTACCCTCACCCAGTGGCCAGCCCACCAGGGGCACAGGCCCTGTTCGGATCCATGCCAGGGTGTCCCGCCAGCTGCACTGGAAACCAGAGGGGTCACTAACCCAGCTGCTCCCCCATGCTGGGCCTGGGGCTGAACACTGTGGGCACTCACCTGGCCCCACACTGCCTAATGGCTGATGGTCTCCACTCTGCTGCTCCCCCCCCAGATGTGGGGCTGGTTTCCTGCTGGCTTAGTCCCACCCTCCCTGGTTCCTCTGCTGGCCTGGCTTTCCATGTCTGTAGGAACAGCAGAGCGGGGCTGGGGCGGTGTGCTGTTCTCAGCACCGCTCTGGAATCACATTCAGTGCAGAGTTGTAGATTGCAAGCAGGGGTGTTGGGTGCCTTCCTACCCATCACTGGTACTCTGTGTGTCCCTGGAATGGGGCTCCTGGCTGGGTGAGCTGGGAATCTCCCTCCAAGGCACCCCACAAACTGCCTGAACAAGGTCAGTCTGTTTGGAGCGCTCACTGGCCTCAGCGAGCAACAGCCCTCGCCCAGGTGTGCAGGGGGGCCTGTCTCACACGCCCTTGCACCTTCCCACCACACACATTTACTTAGATTTGTGTACATCCCTCCCTAGACACAGGTCCCTCGGCATCCCCCCATGGAGCTAGGAGCTGTGTATCTCCCGAGAGGAGCACAAAGCGAGCACTCTTCCCTCGCCCCCGGCTGGAGGGAGGGTAAAGTCCCCCCAGTGGTTCCAGCCTGCAGCCCTCTGACACCACATCTAGTCCATGTACCAACCGGCTCTGCCCCTCCCACTGACTGCCAGTTTGGAGAGGGCTGGCTGGGCTCAGGCGACTGCTGCCGAAGAGGGGGAAGGACACGTGGTGCTGGGGGAGGCTGGGACACTGGCGGGGCCAGCCTGGCCCGTAGATAGGCTGGGCCCTGCTGCACCCACTGACTTCCAGCCACCCCCAGTGCCTGAGGCCTTGGCGCTGAGCAGAGTGCTGGACCCAGCACTGCTGTCCTGGAAGCCTGGGGAGGGGCCGGCCGGCTGGCGGGATGTCCTTCCAAGACTAAGAGTGGGAGAGGCCTTCTGGAGCGGAGCAGGGGTGAGGGCACCCGCACCAGCATCTGCTTCTGGGGAGCCAAGGGAACTGTTCCAGGAGCTGCCTCGGGAGTCGCGCTGAGCCTAGGGCAGCACAGCCGATGAGTGGGGCTTCTCCATGTGTGGGCACAGCCTGCTCCTCGCTCGCTGTGGTGCCTGCAGCGGGGGGGGGGGGTGGGTATTCCCAAGGCAGGAGAGAGGGGCTGCATTAGACACGGCGGGGGGGTATTCCCAAGGCAGGAGAGAGGGGCTGCATTAGACACAGC
>ML688792.1:4868-25986 GCA_007922175.1 Pelusios castaneus | reverse complement strand
GGGGGGGGGTATTCCCAAGGCAGGAGAGAGGGGCTGCATTAGACACAGCAGTGAGCAAAGTAAATGCTGACAGTGTTGGCAATCGCCTGTCTCCCCTCCTTGCTGGGACACTTTGCAGGTTTCTGCAGGCCCAGAGCCCCTGGCTCAATCCTCTGTGCAGGACTAGGCCCAAAAGAGAAACAACTCGCGGGGGGGGGGACACTGATGTTAGCTGTCCACACCCCCATCCACTCCGGACATGGCTCCAAGGCCCTTGTGGGCCACGAGTGCAGGTGGAGAGCGAGCGCATGTCCCTCCATTCCCCGGGCAAACGCTTGGACCCCATTGCCATGGCCTGTTCCGGCCTTTCCTCAGCAGGTTAAGTTCGGGCCAGATATAAGCTTCCTTCAAAAGCAATAAATAAATAAATATCTCCAGGTGCAAGAGGCTTTCTGGCCCCGGCCCCGGCGAGTTGAAAATGAAGCGGTCAGAGACCGATGTGGCGAACACCTGCCCTGACAGCCCCCAGCAGAGAGGTCTCCCCGACACAGCTCAGTCCCACACAAACGCGTCCAGCAGCACAAGACCAGCCCCGCTGCTCGGGGGACCCAGCACAAAGCCCAGCCTGCCCCCCAAGCCGAGAGCCCCAGAGAGCAGGCCCAGGCCCCGCGCCGCCCCGGCCCCCCCATGCCTCAGTTCCCGCCTGCACCCGGGGCTCGCTGCGCTGCGCTGCGCACGGGGGACCTGAAAATCCGGGCCGGCCTCTGTGCTGGGGGCCAGACAACCGCCTGAGCTGGCGGGGATCCTGCGCTGCCCACGCGAGCTCAGTGTACCGGGCAGGCCCGCCCCGCCCCGCCCGTGCGGGCAGAGGGACAAGGCGGAGCCGCACCAGCCCAGCCCAGCCCAGCCCGAGACCCGGCTGGCCACAGTCATTGTGCGCGGGGCAGCAAGGAAAGAGGGAGCGTGGCCAGCCGTCGGGCCCCGCGTCCGTCCGTCCGTCCGTCCGGCCCAGCCGCGGGATCGGGCCCGCCGAGCGGACGCCCCTACAGCCGGGATTGGCGGAGCCGCGGCGCCATGTGACGGGGCAGGCCCGAGCCGAGAGATGGAGGCCGGGCACAAGCGGGGACCGGAACCGGAGCTGCGGCGGAACAAGAGGAGGCGCAGGTGGGCCGGGCTCGTGGGGCCGCGTGTCCCCCATGGCACAGGGCGGGCCCGATCCCGAGCCGGGGGAGCCTGTCTGTCTGTCTGTCTGCGTGGGGCCTGAGCCGGGGGAGCCTGTCTGTCTGTCTGTCTGCGTGGGGCCCGAGCCGGGGGAGCCTGTCTGTCTGTCTGTCTGCGTGGGGCCCGAGCCGGGGGAGCCTGTCTGTCCATCTGTGCCGGGGTTCCCTCTAGCCGTGTTTCTCTACCGAGCCCCTACTTTCATTCTCCCCCTGGCCCCCGGCACCTGGCTCCTAGCAGGGTCCCTGCCCCCGGCACCCCCCAGCCAGGTGCGAGAGGCCGCCACCGTCCGCGCACCGCTCGGAGAGGCAGCGCCCCGGTCGGGACGGGCCGTTTGCCTCCAGCACCCCCCGTCTGTTCTCGCTGAAGCTGCAGGAAGTGGGAACTCGGCAGCGTCTTCGGCTACACACAGACCTTTACCAGCAGTAGCATAAAACGTTGGCCTGAGTCCAGCTAGTCCGGTCCGGTCCGGTCCGGTCCGCTCTTCCAGCAGCCGCCGGTGCCGGGGCGGCAGAGAGAACGAACAGAGCCGGTTACCAGCCCGGCTCCAGCCATCCCTGCCGAGCCTGGCTACTAGCCGTCAATGGCTCTACCCTCCCTCAGCTTATCTGGTCCTTTTTCGAGCCCTGGGCTGGCTTTGGCCTCCCCCATCCCTGGCCAGGAGCCCCGCACAGGCACTGTGCGAAGAAATACTTTCTTGTGTTTGTTTCAAACCTGCTGCCTATTCATTTCATTTGGGGGCCCCTAGTTTTTGTTAGCAGTATCGTGGAATATCCCCCTGTACTGTGAGAACAACGCAAATCTTGAGACCCACAGAACCACCTCCCACCCAGCAGATTAAATTATTTTTCCAGTAACTGGCAAATCAATAAAAATCCAGCCAGCTGGTCCAATACTAACTAGCAAGGATGCCCCTACTCGCTGCGCTGGCTCAGGCACAGGGCTCTGGACAAGGAAGTTGCTGGGTTTTTTTGCCCCCCCCCCACTGGGTCTTGCCTCCACCTCTTGTGGTGCTGGCCCCTGCAGGCACCTGCCCCCCACCTCCCAGAGAGCTGGTGATGTCCCAGCAGGACTGTGCATTAGCCCAGGCAAGAGCTTTCCCCCACCCATCCCAAACCCCAGGCCCCAGACAGGCTTTCACCAGCTCAGACATGGCTTCGCCCACTCTGCTCCCAGCCCAGCTTGCCTGAGGGAGTGACGCAGCAGGGCACCTTGTCCAGCCCTCGAAACCACCCACCACACCTGTCTGGCTCAGCGTGTATGGCTCCTGCCCAGGCCGGGTTCATTGCCTGCACCCAGGCCCTGCCCAGTCTCCAACCAGGGTTTGTAGAAGCCAGGCTGCTCTGAGAGAAGGCTATTTATACCACCCCCCCTTCCCAGCAGGCTTCACTCCACCAGCATTTCCCAGGGTCCTGTGGGAACCAGCAGCCCCACAATGCTTTGGTTCTGAGCTGAATCTGGCCCCTTGATTCCCTTTTAAAGGGCCAGCTCCCACTGTCATGCAGGCTCCAGTGGGTTGTGATGGGTTCCCTGAAAAAGCCTGATCCTGCCTCCCTGACTTGTGGGGCTGGAGCAAGGAGTGAGTCGAAGACTCCTGGTCCCAGGTCCCTGGTTGCTGCAGCCCTGTCTCTTGATTCTCCTTCAGTTTCCCGCCTGCCACAGAGAGCCAAGGAGCCACCATCCTGCACAAGACAGTCAGCTATGCCCCCCATCCCCTGCCAGGTAAGAGCGCAGCTGGGTGTAGGAGGCCCTCCTGGAGAGGACGGGGCCGCCTTGGCTACCTGTTACCCACTTGTGGTTCTCTTCTCCCAGCGAGGCAGTTTGACAGAGACACCACTCAGCCCATCAGCTTCTATCTGTCCAGCCTGGAGGAGCTGCTGGGGTGGAAACCCACCAGTGACGATGACTTTAACGTTGCCACCACGCCGCTGGCTGAACGCCAGCCTCCCCTCCACAGCAAGAGACCCCGCACGCTGGTGTGCCACGACATGAAGAACGGGTACCTGGAGGACAGGTGGGTCCCGGCCTGGAGAAGCCCATACTTGGCCACAGCTGTCCTCCTTCAGAACAGAGCACTGCATGCTGGGACAGTCGCTGTGAGCCTCTTTGCTGACGGCACGTCCCACTTCCAAACTTGAATCCACCCTTGCAGCCGGGCCAGAAACATCCTCCCCTCCTAGGGCACACAGCGTGAGGAACTGCCCCAGGCATGGCAGAGAACGCAGCAGTCCTGGCTCACCGTCCCTCCTTTGCTCATCCAGACCATGTTTTTAAAGCTGAGGGTAGTGGCAGGAACTCATGGCCTGTTACCAGCTGGGCTCTCGGGCTGGGGTAATGAGGACCCCGCCTCCCCCAGTCTCTCTGTTGAGTGTCCAGGCCTGTGGGTGGTAGGGAGCACATAGCCCAGCTTAGCCCAGGGGCGGCGCTCAGCCGAGCACTGAGGCTAGCACGCTGTAGATCGTAGCTGCTGAGGGCAATTTTGGGTGTGCTTTCTGCCCTCCCCTGCCAAACAGAGTGGGATCAGGGCAGAGATGCCGGGGGCCAGGTGTTTGCAGTGCCCCACTGTTGCTGGATAGCAGAATACATTTGTTCTAGAACTAAGCAGAGGAGTCAGGCCAGGATCTCAGAGGAGACTGATTGCTCCTCACATCCCAGGAAGGATGGGCTGAGCCTGGCTGCTCCCCCATTAATTTGCCATGCATCTCCCGCTTCATTCCAGGGATTCTGGCCAGCTCCTCTCGTCAGCTGGGGGTGCTGGGGTGTCTCTGTACATTCTGCACCATGGGAGACCCATAGCACAACTCTGTTGGAAGAACCATTTGGGTCACCTCCATTCTGAGTGACTCAGCACCATGGGACTGGGTGACCTGCTTAGATGGGCAGAGGCTTGTCATGACCCTCTGGAATGTCTCTACCCCCTGCTGAGTGGCTTTTGGGACGGGGAGAAACTCTGCCGCTCTGGGCAGGGGCTCTCCCTCTAGCTGTGCCATGCCCAGAGCCAGCTCTGATCGGGGCCCTGGATGCCACTGCATCCAGACACCCCCTCATCTCCACTTGAAAAGACCCCAGGAGCTCAAGTGGGGTTCCCAGCTCTCACCGGGGACTGCAGAGAGCAGGCAATGCATCTGCTCCAGGAGGGTGAACAGCTCCTCGCATTGCGCTGTTTCTCTGCCCCATGCCCACCTCCATGGGTGCTAGACAAGCCCCAGTCAAGTCCCAGGCTCTCGGAGAGTCTCCTGGGCCGTGGCCACGTGGCTGTCAGGTTTGGCAAGTTGGCTGGAGGGGACACCGCGCCCAGGGTGGGGCATGATGTTGCTTTACCACATGCACTCTGCAGGCATCGCTCTCCAGTTCCCTTCCGCTGCTCCGTGGGGCCACACCAGGCCTGCCCAGGGCACCATGCCCGCACAGCCGCTGCGTCAGCCTGGGCCTCTTTTCCCTCTTCTGCCTGCAGGTTCATCCAGGGATCAGCTGCTCGGGCCCCCTACGTGTTCTACCACTGGCAGTACATTGACATCTTCGTGTACTTCAGCCACCACACCGTGACCATCCCGCCCGTCACCTGGACCAACGCTGCCCACAGGAACGGCGTTTCTGTGCTGGGTGAGGGCAAGAACGAGGTGCAGCTTTTGGACAAGCTATGCAAGCTTCCCGGCAGCCAGCACTGCTGCCGTGTTCCCCCCAGCACTGCGGCGTCCCGCTCTCCCCGCCAGCCTGGTTTGGGGCAGCTGCGAGGTTCCTGGGGCCAGGCCCCCGGCCCGCTTGGCCCAGGCAGCGCATTGCAGGGAAGGCTGGGGTTGGTGAATGTTGATGCCTCTTGCCCACATGCCTCCTACTATTTTGGAGACCACCCACTGCCCCCTTCTGTAGGTTGGGGCACGCCCGGGGACGGAATGACTGACGCTGCCCTGTGCCTT
The DNA here is from genome assembly GCA_007922175.1 of Pelusios castaneus. Taxonomy (NCBI): domain Eukaryota; kingdom Metazoa; phylum Chordata; order Testudines; family Pelomedusidae; genus Pelusios; species Pelusios castaneus. Next base: position 20,872 of record ML688792.1, on the reverse strand, counting down.
GGCTCTAGGGACATTCATCACCGAGTGGACAGACGGGGGCAAGCTCTGTGAGTCGTTCCTGGCCGGGGAGGCACATGCATACCACGCAGTGGCTGAGCAGCTGGTCAACATTGCCCGTTTCTACTGCTTTGACGGCTGGCTGGTCAACATTGAGAACACCCTGAGTGTGAGCGGTGCCATCCATGCTGCGCTCCCCCAGCCCCTGGCACCTCCACTGCCACCTGGGCCCCTACGCTTGGCCGGTCATTGGTGCCACCCTCATCATCCCCTCTCCTGCCCTCCCTGCAGCACGGCACTCCCCCCGGAGGGTATGAGGTTACCAGCCCCTTGTCCTGCCCAGCCTGAGCTGGCTTTGATGGCTGGTGGCCCCCTCTCCTCCTGAGTGCCTCTTTTTTGGAAGGTGTTGCATTCCTCTGGCCCTTTGTCTGTGGTTTGTCCGCCTAGGAGCAGGCCTGGCCTGATGAGGTGCAGCAAGGCAAAGCCCGCTCTGTCCCTCCCCATGCAGGAGGCGGCCGTGCAGAACCTGCCCCTCTTCCTGCATCGCCTGCGGGAACGGCTGCAGCAGGCGCTGCCAGGCGGGCTGGTGATCTGGTACGACAGCGTTCTGCAGAGCGGGGAGCTGCAGTGGCAGAACGAGTTGAACGAGAAGAACAGGTGAGAGATGGGTGCTGGACAGAGTGGGGCACGCAGCTGGCACCCAGCCCTCGCCTTCCCTCTCGGCATTTGGGCAGCCGGCACCCAGCCCTCGCCTTCCCTCTCGGCAGCCGGCAGAGAGCGCAGTGGGGTTGGCCATGCTGCGGCCTGCTGCAGCAAGCCCAGCTCTGCTGTGGGGGTCACTGCCCCACAGGTGGGTGATAAGTCACCCCACTGCCCTCAGCCAGGGCCCAAATGGGAGCTGAGCCTGGCCGGCAGGCTCCAGACCTGCTAATCCACTTGCCAGGGCTCTTGGCTCTCTGGGCCGGAGGTGCGTACTCCCCTTCAGCCCCATATCACTCCCCTCCTCGCACAGCTCCCTAGTACCCCCACAGCAGAGCTGGGCTTCCTGCAGCAGGCCTTGGGGGCCACAGCTGGGGGCCATCCTGCGGGCGAGGGGCCCCTCCTCAGCTCTGTTTTCGGGGCTGAGGGGGCGGGAAAGGGGCCCCTTGGGCGGTGGCTCCCCATCACCATGGCTCTCACTCTCCTAGGGTGTTCTTTGATGCCTGCGATGGTTTTTTCACCAACTACAACTGGCAGGAGGAGCATCTGGAGCGCACGCGGGCGCAGGCTGGGGAGCGCCTGGCCGACGTCTATGTGGGCATTGATGTCTTTGCCCGGGGGAAGGTTGTTGGCGGTGGCTTTGAGACAGACAAGGTGCCTGGGCCTGGCCTAAGAGTGTCTCGGGGTGGAGGGACCTTGCCCAAGGTGGGATCCTCCAGCAGGCTCCGAGGCCCTGGCTGGGCTGAGCCTGGGCAGTAGAGGCCCTGGAAGGTGACCCTGGAGCCTGGCCCATTGCGGGGAATCCCAGGGCTCAGTGAGGCCTGGGGGCTGAGTTCCCTAGGGAACGGAGGCATTGCCCGATCCACCCCCTGGAGCCTGCCTGTGGGCTGTGTGCCTGGGGTCCGTCCGTGTCTGCCAGGACCACGCTGCTAACAGAGTGCAGGGCCTGTGACTGAGCCGGGCCAGGGAGCTCTCTGCCTGGTGCCCCAGGAGCAGAGCAGAGCACACCCCCATGGGTGGCAGCTGGCTGGCAGCAGTGGGGGCCCTGTCCCTGTCTCAGCACCCTGGCGCTTATGGCTCAGCCTGCCCGAGCTCTGATCAAGGCAGGTGCCTTGGGCCAGGGAGGGTGGAGGGGAGGGAGTGTCTTACCTCCACGTTTCTGTAGCCTCTGCGTCTGATCCGGAAGCACGGCTTTTCCGCTGCCATCTTTGCACCCGGCTGGGTCTATGAGTACCTGGGGAAGGAGGGCTTCCTGCAGAATGAGAACAAGTGAGCTGGGGGACTCCTGGGCGTGGGGTTCAGAGCACTGGATGGGTGCGCAGGGCAGGGAGGGGATGGAGCACAGGGAAGAAGGGTGCCCGCGTTGGGGGAGGGTGCTGCAGGGGGCAGTGCCCAGCTGTTTGGCTTAGCCGCCACCCTGCAGCAGTGGGGCCCTGGCGTCCAGCCCTGGGGAAAGGTTGAGCCTTGGATGTCCTGCGGGGTGGGGGATGTGGAGTTGCTGAGAGTCCTTGGGAGAGGATGCTGCCCCATCAAACGGTAATGTTCTTGGTGCCGCCTGCCACAACCAATCTCTCCTCCCCACGCAGGTTCTGGGCTTTGCTGTCAGAGCTGCTGCCCACACACAGCATCGGCGCCCTGCCTTTCAGCACCTGCTTCTGCCTGGGCATGGGCACGGGACGATTCTCGGCGGGGCAGGTGGGTCACGCTCCAGGGCCTCAGCGTTAGCAGGTACTGGAGCAGCATAGGGCCCAGCCAGCCCCTGGTCCTCGCCTGTGCAGAGCCCGGGCTGAGCTGGCTCTCTGGGGCTGCTCTCTCCTGCAGGAGGAAGAGGTTGGGCCCTGGTACAATCTGAGTGGCCAGGATATCCAGCCCCTCTTCACAGACCGCGGAGCACCAGGGGAGACGGGCGGCTGGCTGTGCACACGCTGCTCCCTGCAGGATGCCTGGAACGGGGGCAGCTGCCTGCTGATCCAGGGGGCCATCCCGCCTGAGGCGGACCAGGTGGCTGTCCGGTGAGTGTGGGTTGGGGAGGCCCCCGCCTGAAAGGCTGGGTGGCAGGGAGAGAAGGTTGCACTGCCTGGCTCTCTCCCCAGGACACGAGGGGGTGGATGAGTGCACGCCTCTGTCAGGCGTGCGCAGCCTCAGACCGCATTGTGTCTCTTGTGCACAGCGCATCGTGTATACCCCGCCTGGCTCGCACATGGCACGTTTATCCGGCCACGGGTCAGGCTTGTCTCTCTCGTGCATGGCGGGAGCTGTGTGCTGGGAGCCTGGCCGCAACCTGCCTGTTCCCCACGTAACTCCTCTCTCTCTTGGGGCCACCAGTCTTTTCTCTTTCCAGCTGCCGGCTCCCCCCAAGCTCTTCCTGTCTCTGCTGTACAAACTGGAGGCATCGCCCGAGGTGGTGGTGGCCCTGGAACTCAGCACCCGGGACACCAGCGTCTCTGCCTTGCCAGGTGAGGAGCCAGGCCCCTCCCAGGGTCCCAGCTGGGGGGCAGGCTGGATGGGGATGGAGCTGCAAGACAAGCGTCCATCCCTCACCCCTGCCCTTACTGCTCTGTTCCTTCTTGCAGGGCTGGCCACCCGACATCAGCCCCAGCCACTCACCACCCCCCCCACCCCACCTCTCGGGGCTGCCCCACGGCTGTGGACGACAGGGCGTGGCGGGTTGGGTGAGCCGGTGAGTGTCCCCTCCCCCCACTACACTGCTGCTCCCGCTCCCGAGGCAGGAAGGGGAGCGTGGAGCAAGGGGCCTGATCTCCCAGGGGGGAGGGGAGGGGCACGGTGCCCACGTGGCACAGGAAGGATGCCAGGTGCTTGCAGTGAGGGAGCAGGCTGTGGGGCAGCCCTCCCAGTGTCCCCTCTCTGCCCCCACCCAGGTGCTACGAGTTGGAGCTGAAGAACTGCATCCTGCAGGACCTAGCACTGATCCTGTCCTGCCGCCAGCTGGGCCCCCACGAAAGACGTTTCACCTGCCGCCTTGGGGAGATCCGGGTGAGCAGCCTGGAGGGGCCATCTGCCTTTGGGGGCCCTGGGGAAGGGGCGGGGCGGGTCTCTGGAGGCCTGTCCCCAATGCTGTCGGAACCCGACTTGGGGCAGTGCAGAAGCGAGGTGCCCCCCATGCCTGCACCCCTCCCGCTGGGTGCTGCCTCCAGGCTGTCTAAGCACTTGTCTCCTCTGCAGGTGCTGGATGCTGCCAGCCCACGCCTCTCCGCACCCCAAGTGGCCAGCCTTCAGGCCTCCCAGCTGCTGTGGCACAAGACGCTTGGCACAGACCAGCTCTCGCTCAGCCTCACCTTGCGCTGGTCCTACCCACCCCACCAGGCTCGCTGCTTCCGGATCTACTGCCAGGGTGCAGCAAGCCATGGGGGCCGGCCCCTGCCCCTGCTACAGGAGCCAGATCTCCTCGGGCAGGCACATGCCACCCTCTACCGTGTGGGGGGCTTGGCAGTACCCGCTGTGCCTGCTGGGGCGTCCAACCAGGTGGCCTTCTTTGTGGAGCCGATTCTGAACGAAGGTTTTACCGTGGATCGGTCCAGGTGGGGGCGGCTGGAGCTGGTCTATTCTGACCCACCCAGCCCCAGCACCTAGTAAATATGACTGGAGCAGTCCTAGGGGTCTGTCTTTCTTGGGGCCCCCTAGGCTGGCATGCGGGTGGCGGCAGAGCCATAGACAGGGCAGTGGGGGTATGTGCTTGGAACAGGAACGGTAGATTGTGGGCAGCCCCCAGTCCTTGGCTCCTTTCCACTCTCATCCCCTTGGAATGGCTCCAGGCCAGCAGCAGGGACCCGCTGCCCCCCGGCTAAGGCGTGACACTGACTGCTGCACTCCTGCCGGGAGCCACAGCGAGGCAGCAGAGTCCCACATGTGGGTGCTGCCAGGGGAGCTCGCAGGTCTCACTGCTCCCAGACACCCCCAGCCCCACCTTTGCTGGAGTTGCTGTTCAGTGGGGTGGGGGCCTGGCAGGGCAAGGAGCTGTCCCCCTACTCTACCCCTGGCACCCACAGCTCAGCTGCTCCTCTGGCCTGTGCAGGCTGGGGGGGCCTGCCCCGCTATCCAGCAGGGCCTTGCGTGTAGTGCCTGCATGGCAGGCTGGGCCCAGGTGCTGGCTAGCAAGGCACGGATGAGCTCCGCACCAGCAGTGGGCAGCCTGGCTCATCGCTCTGCCCTGCTGGTGGCTGGACCTCTGGAAGGGCACAGCCAAGGCGCATGGCTGCAGATGTGCCATGGGGGGCCTGGGTGCAGGCTGAGCATTGAAAGGCTGAGCCCGTTCAGAGCAGCCAGCCCTTCCTGTGTTTGGCTTAGAGTCCTGCCGGCTGAGTCCCTTGGCCTGGCTCCGGGGAGCAGCTGGGTGCAGACAGGGCTGTTGAGCCCAGCCACAGCCTCTTGGTGTTTAGCACTGCTTGCACTAATCTGTCCCTGCCTGGGGCAGGGCACTGGTTCTGCGCATAGTGTATGTGGAGCAGAAGCTGAATGTGACAGGGGCAACTGATTTTCTCCCCAGCTGGGGAAGGATCATTAGCAGCAGGGGCCAGGGAGCCGGCAGGCCCCATGCCTGCACACGGGAAAAGTGCCTCACCAGGAGAAATGAACGTGGCCACACTCCAGCTGCTGTTTTGTGGGCGGCACCAGCTGAAATAAACCTGCAGCCAGTTGGCAAAATGCAGGGTGTGGCATGGTAGAGCTGTAGCAGGCCCAGCCCAAAGGACTCACCACACACTGGTTGGTCGGTCGGTCTGCCTGTGCCCCTCTCGTGACAATGCAGTTGTGCAGGGTCCCTGGGGCTCAGCTGGTCTCCCATAGCCTGTCTGGCTATCCCTCACTCTGGGGCTGATGCAGGTCCATTTATCTCCTCCAGCTGTTCCCTAGGCCAGCCTCCGCCCAGCTGAATCAGGGCCACAGCTGTTACCTACCCTGCCACGCCCCTTTGGCCAGGCTAACAGCAGGGGAGGGGTTTCCTACCTTCTGCCTGGGACAGGTGCCTGGGGGGGGGGGGGGTGAAGTGATCCAGGCAGCCGCAGGGCTAGGGTCAGGCCCCTGTGCTGAGTGTAATGATTACGTTGCCCGGGCTGGGCACAGAGAGGTGCCCCTTGGGTCAGGTTAGCCCATGGGTGCCCCTCGCTGACTGGGTCCTGGCTGCGGTGGCTGGGGAGGGACATTCCTGGGACTTAAGCACGTCAAGGAGGGTCTCACGAGGGCCAGTGGACCAGCACCGGGCCGCCCAACTATATCCAGCCCAGCTGCCGGGAATCTCCTGGCAGAGGGTGTGTGAGCGAGGTGTCTGTCGGCCGCACAGCATCACCCCAAGTCTGCCGGGCAGAGTAGAGCAGAGCTGGCAGCAGGAGTCTGTTCCCCACAGCCCCTTCCTGCAAGTCCAGGGCAGGGAGGCAGCAGGCCTGGGTGCCCCTTGCTGACTAGGGGGGGGGCAGATGGCTGGGCCCTTCCAGCAGCCATTAGCTTTCCACTGGCTGGGGCCCCAGCTACGCCCCATTCAAAACGCGACTCGGCCTGGTTGAAGAAAGAAATCTTTATTAATAATCGGCCTCCTCCTCCTAAGACTGGTCTGAGAGCGAGCACACCTTGCAGCACACAACGGGGTGGGCCAGCACAGCGAATGGCAGGAGCTGTATACACGGGGGACGGGGCCGGAGGGGCTATGTACAGGGCGCATAGAAAAGGGGGAGCTGGTTGCCGGAGCGGATGCTGAATACAAAGTGAAGGTTCATGAGCTGACAGCCATGTTGGGAGACCATCCGGCTCAGCCACCTGCCAACAGCCCACCCTGACTAGCCAAAGGAGTGGGTGGGCTGGGAGCAGCGGGGGTCCGGCTAGCAGAGCACTCGGACGCACCCGTCACGGGGCTCAGGCCTGGCCACAGCCAGCACGCGCCTCCCCTCACTGCCCAAAGGTGGCCCCATGGCCCTGCCCACTGCTGCCCAGTCCTTGCCCACCCTGGGGCCTCTCCGAGCCAGCGTGCTCCTGGGGCCTGCAGCATGTGTGTGTGGCTGGGACGGGCTGCTGACTCCTTGCCCCCGCAGTGCTGATGGGGTGGCTGAGACAGCCACTGTAGGGTCATGTGGCTTCTGGCTGCGTGCCGGGGGGGGATCAGCCAGGAGGGGAGGAGCTGAGCTCACCCCTGGTGCTCGAGAAGAGCCCAACGGCCCCTGCCCTCAGCAGCTGTGGCACAGGAGCTGGAGCTGGAGCAGGTGCAGCTCCTGCATTAGCCCTATGGGGCTGGGGGAAGCCCGGAGTCCGGGGCACTGGGGGAGGCAATGCCAGGGAGACTTTAGCTCCCATACCTATTGAATACAGCGGCTCTTTCCCTGCAGCTCCCAGCACCCCAGCCCAACGCTGCTCAGAGAGCTGGGGCCTCACACACTCAACACACCGATGACCAGCAAGCGCTGAAGCACTGGAGCTCTGCAAGCAAACACCAAGATTCCTACCCCTGAGGCCAAGTGCCCCCAGCCCGTGGGAGGGGGCGCTCTGCATGCGGCCTGCTCCCCAGCCCTGGCACGGGAGGGTGGAAAGGAAGACGTGGTGCCCAGGCCTGGTGCCTCGGGTTGGCAGAGTCCTCTCGCAGAGGCTGGCCCAGCTGCCTGCACCCTCCCCGCCCTAGTCTGGAAGCTCGTGCAGTCTGCGAAGGGGAAGTGGGACCCGAGTCTCCCAACATGGCTGCTGGCCGGGGCAGGGTTGGAGAGGGGCCGCTTGCTGCCCATGGTGCCGTCCGGTCGGTACGTATCTCCGGGACGCAGGTGGGTGCAGCGTCTCCTGCTGGACTTGCTCGGTGCATGTGTGTGGACAGTGTGGGACTCTCTTGTTGGTTTCCTTTGTTTTGTTTTTAATTGTTTTGCCCTTCCTGGTCCCGAAGGAAACGGCTGCGGGTTCACTACAACAGAAACAGAAAGGCAGAACTTTCACTGGAGCAACCCGCAGCCACTTCAGAGCAGAGCAGCGCCCTGGGCCAGCTCGCAGCAGGGGCACAGGAGCTGCCAAGGCAGGAGGGATGCTGGGCACCAGCCCCCCACCCTGGGCCCGTTTCAGCCACGCACAGCGGCCCCTGTCCCACATGTGCATGGACGCCTGGCCCGACAGGCCTGCTCCGGGGCAGCTCTGCAAATACCAGGGGAGGTGGGATGGGCCTGAGCCCTTAGTTCCTTCCAAAATGGCTCCAGGATTCGCTATCAGGTTCTTCTGCCCCCCAAGATTGCCCCAGGTCTCTAACTGCCCAGGGGGAGGGATGAGCCCTGGCCGGTGACCGCTGGCTCGAAGCCAGTCTCTCCCCGACCCTGGTCATGCCTGAAGGAGGTGGGTGTGGGTGGGCCAGCCGGCTTGGGACAGTGAGACTCGGGTGCCCCACGAGCTAGAGGGGCTGCTGCTCCCCAGAGCCAGGCGGAGACGGGGTGCCGAGGCTTGGGGAAATTCCAGTAGCTGCATGGGGAGATGAGGAGGGCCAGGAGCTCTACCTTGCCTTGTCCACAGCTCCTGGAATGGGCCGCACCCCTAGCCTGCTTTGTCTCAAGGGACAAACCCTACGTTCTTTGGGGCCAGGAGCTCCTTTTCCTTTGGTGAGCAGCCCCTGTCCAGGCCCTAGCTGGAACCAGGCACCTCCCCAAGAGCGAGCCAGCCTACGCAGGGCTTGCCTGCCAAGGGGCGTGGAGAGCGTGAAGAAGAGATGCCCCTCAGTGAGGCCGAGGGAACGGAAGCCAGCCAGGCCCAGGCGGGTGCTGCACAGGGAGGCAGGCTGCTCTCTTTGAATGCCCTGGCCTCTGGCGGTCAGGTATTTCTGGCCCCGGGGGAGCGGAGGGGACTAAGCCGGGCTCTCCCGTCCCGTGGCTGGTTGCATGGCTAGGAAGAGCAGCGCCTGCCCCATCCTCGCACCCCTCAGCAGGGCAGCGGCCAGCTCGCCTGCTTTGCAAAGCAAGCCCCAGCCAGTCCGTTCAGGTCACAGACACACACAGGTGGGTGAGCAAAGACATGAGACGCGGGTGAGAGCAGCTTGAGGTAAAGACCTATGGTTCTAGGTTGCTGAGCTCAGCCGGGCGGAGCCCGTGTTCTTCCGGGGGGCTCTGCCTTGCCTTAGTTTGGTTTTTTTGCTTTCTAGTGAGCAGTCAGTGTTAGTGGTGTGGGGGGCTGGGAGTCTTGCTAGTAGGGAGTGAAGCGGCTGTAGCCTCCTCGGTATAGACTAGCCTGCAACATCAAAGATGAAAGAAAAGCCAATCAGTATTCGAGAGGGGCAAGGCCCGTTTTCTTCCCTTTTTTAATGACACCAGATTGGTCCTGGCCCTAGAGGCAGGGGGCTGGAGGCACTGGGGGGTCCCAGAGCTCTGGGCTGGCTGCCTGGGTCCCAGCATGCAGGGCGCCTTCCGTTCCGGCTGAGTGTGAGCGAGGCTGCCTGCCAAGGGCTGGGCAGTTTCCCCACGCATCCTGGGAGCTATCTGCTCTGTCCTGTCCAAGGGCTTGCTTCCGGCCCCTGCGCTAAGTGCCTCCTGGCTTCCCCGCCCGCTGCTCTGCCCCACAGCAGGCAGGCCAGGGACACTGCCAGGGCCCTGCTGTTCTGCACCAGGCGCTGACTGTATAGGAGCCGCTGTGGGAGCAGCTCGTGGGCTGAGCCCTGCAGACTACAGGCTGCCTGGCTGCTCCTCGCCCCCTGCCTTGCCAAGCCCCAAAGGGACAGAAACAGAATGAAGAGCCGAGAGCTGGGCCGCACAGGCTGTGCAGAGGGGCGCTGGGAGGACCCAGCCTGGCAGGTGGAGGCTTGGCCCTTGGGAGGGTTAAAAAAAGGAAGAAAAAGCCTGGTTGGCTGGAGACCCGGCCCACAAACAGTTTTCATCTTTGATGCTGGCTGCAGAGTTACTGAACGTGCCGTGTCCGCACGGGGAGCTGTGTGTGTGGGGCGCACACGCTCCCTGGCAGCCGGCTCTCCACACGCTGCATGTGGGGTGTGGTAGGACCGGGGCAGAGAGAAGCCACAGACATCCCCAGCTGCCCGCCCTCGTACACACAGGCAGGGAGGACTTGCTGATCCCGCGCAATGTGTGTGGAGTCAGGCGGGGCTGCTCCCCTGCTGCTGTCTCGCCTCTCCCCTCTGTGCGTGAGCTAGGCCATGCCAGGGCTGCCATGCAGACATGCTACCGCTGGCCCCCGGCCCATGCAAACTCACTCCAGTCACACTGCCCCCTCCCCGGGCGGGCTGCTCTGCCTCCCCCAGCTGCAGTCAATGTATGGAGAGCGGAATGGGAATGCAGGTGGCTGGGGGCTGCTCTTACCATGGTGCCGATGCTGTACGTGGCCGCAGGGCTGAGCGTGTGGTGGTACGGGTCCGCAGCAGCATACACTCTGCCGTAGCTAGGGGCAAGCACAGCGGGCGTTAGACTGAGGCTTCCCCCTCCCACCCATTACTGCGACCTGGCCCCCCTTCCCCCCCAAACCCCACCTGGAGCCCTTGCCCGGGGACTTGGGGAGGCTGTTCCTCCCCTGGGCCGTCTGGGGGGGGGGGGCTATCCCATGGGGTGGGGGGCTCCACCCTCAGCCCAGGGATTTGGCTGCAGGAGTGCTGCATTTATGGGGCATGCCTGCCAGCCACGCAGCACCCTTTCCCTTCTGTTGCCTCTAGGACTGAGCAGGGCCATGCCCCCCCTGCCCCGGCTCTTCTGATGGAGAGCTGGAGAGTGCCCCTGGCTCTGGGCCATGGCGTGGCGGCCGTGGGTGACAGAGCTGCCCAAAGAATGGGACTGTTTGCAGGGGCAGGCTAGGCTGGGCATGCTGAGTACTGTACATTCAGGGCATCTCAACCCCAACCCCCTGGGGAACCGCTGCGAGCAGCAAGGGAGGGGACATCTCAGGCAGGGCCGTGGGAACCCGCCTCGGGGGCCAGGATGAGGACGGGGAGTGCCCAGATGGCCCAGGCGCAGCCTGAGCGGGACAGGTGCCGCTGACTGCAGTGAGTCTCCCTTCATCACCCTGAGCCCCATCAGGACCCCATCTGGGATCAGGGGCGACAAGTGTCCAGGGACAGGGAAGCCCAGAGCAGTGCAGCATGAGGGATGGGAAGAGAACGGCCCACGAGGCGCAGCGTGGCCTAGGAACTCGCCACCCACCTGGGCCAGGAATGAGCCGCGCCTTACCTGTCACTGTATGCTGCTGCTGCTGCAGGCTGGGCATATCTGTAGGCTGCGTAGCCCCCCTGTGGCAGCAAGAAGAGACAGGTCCGTCAGGCAGGCCTGGCTGCTTCCCTTGGGGAAGGAACCCGACCTTCAGGCAGAGCCCCAAGGAGCGAACCAGCCAAGAGCTCCCCCTTGGTACAGGAGCCGCAGGTCCCTGCTGGGAGCCGGGTTCTGCCCAGGCTCGTTCGCATTCCCAGGGGGCTTGCAAAACATTAACTGGAAAACAAGACATTTCCAGAGGGAAGAATGTCCCGTCCCCCAGCGCTGTAATGAGGTGTCGCGCTAGATAGACTCTCCAGTCGCCCACCCCAGCCAGGGCCGATGGCTCCTTACGTGCTGCCGTGCCAGCGTGCCTGCACACCCTTGCCAAGAGAGACCTGGAGTCCAGTGCCCCAGTGTGATGCCCGCCTGGCGAGGGGCACAGGACTCAGCAGCGTTCCTCCTTTGCCTGCCCCACTGCAGCCCCTGCCCCACCTACTCTGCGGTCACCCCTGCTCCAGCCCCCGCACACGCCCTTCTCCCACTGCCCCTCTGTTCTCACTCCCAAAACGTCATCGTTCGAAGGGTCGGGACTGGCTGGTTTGGCGTGTACTGTCTAGAGTGATGAGCTCACAGTTCTCAGCTGAGAGATCATTTTCTTTAAACTTCTCCACTTTGCAGACGAAATGAAAATGGAGGGAAAGGAAAATCAGCACCAAAAGCATAGCTTCTTCCAGTGCTTGAGCAGTGGGCAATGCTCCGCTGGGGTCCTCTCCGTGGTCAGCAGCCAGGGGAGATGTAGGGCAGCATGCAGGCCAGACCATCACAGCTTCTTCTCAGCCCCCCCAGCCCCGCGGCCTCTGCTGCGTTTGTAATCACTAAAGGGGACGTGAAAGACAAGCCCAGGAACAGCGGGCAGGACTTACATAGATTTCAGCGCCATAGAAGCCATCCTGATAAACAACCCTGCAAGGAATCCAAAGAGATGGACTGTGAGTCAGAGGGCGAGCACGGCTCCAATGCCACGCCCAGCCCCTGGCGCCACTGGTTTTTTCTTTCATTGCGGACCAGATCCGTCTCCCACCCTGGCCTGCAGTTGGGTGTCTGGAGATATTCTGGAGTTCCTGTACTGCTGCCTGGTCCGAGCCTAGCTGAGTTCAGTCTGGGGAAGCTCCAAGTTGGCACAGAGAACCTGCAGTCAGATCGGGCCCACAGCTGCTGATGGGAATGCCCAGCTGCCAAGAGGGCCCAAAGCAGGAAGAAGCTGGGGGAGGAGAGTCACACCCCACACAGCCTGAGGAGGAACAAGGGCTCTGGAGGAAATGAGGTTGCAGATGTTCCCTCTGTGCTATCCCAGCTTGCAGTATGCGCAACCCCTGGCATGAGAGTGCTGGCACCCAGCTAGGAAAGGAGCGGACGGCAGCCTGCTGGCAAGTGGAAGGGGAAGCAGAGACTGCAGGAGGAGGCATGGGAAGTCAGTCTGTGTGCATGTGGCTGGAATGCCGGCTGCAGTTACAGCATGTCCGCCCGAGCCACTGGAGTCTGAGAAACCGGGGCTCTGACGCTGGCAGGCCAGGTGCCAGCTCTCGCCCAGGCTGCAGGCGATACTAGGAACCGACAAGCTCGTAGTGGGACACCAGACCAGGGCACCTGGCATTAGCTTTGCTCAGAATAGAGATTAGTCTTCTAAGAACGTATTCAGGGCTTAGCCTCCAGGGGGGCTACGTGCCTGGCCTCCTGGGACTGATGGCGTGAGTGAGTTTGGTGTAAGTGACCTTTTCTCACAAAGCCGTCTGTCCAGTGGTAGGACAGACTGAAGAGTGTACACAGGCTGCCTGGGCCGGGGAGCCAGGAGCTCACATTTGGCACAGGCGTGATGAGATCTGATACAGACCTTGCGGCCGTGAGCCCCACGCAGTGCATACACGGGGTGAGCTAAACCCAGGGACATGCCTGCCCCCCAAAACACTAAGAGATGGCAGGAGTCAGGGCCACCTTCACAGAGCTCTGCACTGCGCTATGTCTCGTGGAGCAGGACCTTACTGCACACCCTGGAGTGTCTGGGGTTTGCCTTTTGCACCCCACACCGAACACATGGAGGCAGAGATCTGCACAGAGTCCCCAGCTGGATGGGAGAGGGCAGGCTCCAGGGCCCAGATACTCACGCGCCGTAGGTGGGCAGAGGTGGAGGTGGAGGTGCGGCACGAAACGTGTTGTAGACAGCACGCCCCCGGCCCCGTAAGTGTGACCCTCGGTATGCCACGGCCGTCCCTGTGGCCGGGTAAGGGAAGCCTGTTACTGAAGGCAAGAGAGAGACGTGAGAGCTTGCTGGCCGCCCTGAGCCCCTTGTGCCTGGCGTGAGCCATTCCCCTGCACTGCTCTCTGAAGCAGGGACGCCTGTGCCAGCAGCTGGAAGCCAGAGCTGTCTGGCTGCACACCCATGCCATCCCAGCCGGTGAAAGCCGAGTGCCGGGAAAGGCAGTGGGGAGCCAACACACGCACATGCACACACACAGACACACTCCTTTGCCCCATCCCCACCGCTGGGCACCTTAGCCGCACGCACGGCCCTGTGCAGAGGGAAGAGGGGCTGCCACGGGAGGCAGGGGGAAAGGAGCCAATGTTCAGGAGGGCAGATGCTGCCCACCCCCCCCCAGGGTTGCAGACGGCAGAGATGCAGGGACTGCGCCCTCCTTCCCAGGGGTTCTGCTTCCTGCTGCTGGTGGGGTCACTGTTCAAACAGGCCTCAGATTGTGGGGAGACAGCACACCAGCGCCCGTTGCCATGGGGGTTACTCACCACCCTAAAGCACCTACTGCCAGGGGCACATGGGCACCACTGGCCCTTATCGACGGCTGGCACTGACTGCAGGAACCCCCCTCCCTGGTTTGCACTCGTGAGGGAAGGGCAATCTGAGCCAGGCGGGCTCTTGCTATGGGAAGGGAGACGTTAAGGGCCAGCCTTACCTGCATAGAATTCAGGGCCGTAGACAGCTCCCACCACGGGGTTCAGCTTCCAGCCTGGGACACAAGCAATGAGCAGGTCAGACCCCAGCAGGGGAATGCAGACAAGCAGAGATTTCTCTGCCGGCCCTGCCCCAGCAGCCCCAGCTCTGGTGGGCCAAGTGGACACAGCCAGCGGGCAGCTGCTTCCCGCGCAGGGAGGAACAGCTCAGCACGGCGTCAAGACTGGCTTGCAGGAGGCCGGTGGGGCCAGAAGCCCCCGAGCCACACCCGAGGGAGGCCCAGCCTCCATTTCTGATTTCAAGCACCACAGCAATGTCAGGGGACCCTGACTGCAAGTGGGGGAGCCGTGCATCGCAGGAGAGCAGGGAGGAAGCCGGGAGCCCCCCATCCTGCTCCCACTACCAAGTGCAGAGCTTGGCCCACACACTCAGTACAGTACAGTGTCCTCGGATGACGTTCCTTACCGGGGTCCACCAGGCACATGCCGAAGGGACGAGGCTGGGCTGGATTGGGGATTGTGCCTGGAATTGCAACGGGCCTTTCTGGCTGGCTGGGAGTCTGTGGCAGGCTCAGGCCCTCGGAGCAGGACACATAAACCCCTGAACATCTCACCATGCTACCAATGATTCCTCCCGGGCTTGGGCACCAGACCCCAACTGCTCGCCTTCCAAGCCCACCCCTGCTGCCCACACCAGGGTCTTACCATTGATGTACGGATTTGCAGCTTTTTTGTTCGTCATGACTCGGGCTGTGGCATTATTTACCTGCAGAAAGGAGGGCAGAGGCCAAGTCACTGGCTGCACCCGGAGATGCTGCAGCCCCAGGGACCTGCTCAGCTGCATTTATGTGGAATTTTTCTGGGCTGGGGGAAATGTCAGGGTCACGATTGCCAGGGTCCCAAAGCCAGGCATGTGGGGAGTCCTCATACAGCCCCACTGCCTGAAAACCCCAGGGACCCGCACTCAGCTCTGCCAAGCCCTCAGTTCTGGCTCCACCCAGGCTCCCGCTCTGCCAATGCACATGCGCTGCACCCCCAGCTTCTGCAATGGCTGCTCCAGCCCAGGCTGCCCTACAGACTGCCACCAGAGCACCAATATCCTACTCTGCAGCCTCCTGCTGCTCCCCCCACTGAGCTGCAGTCCCCTGGGTTACTGACACTGCTCCTGAGCCGGGAGTGTCCACTGCAAACCCCAGCCAATCCTTTCTGAGCACCCAGATCTGCGCCCCACAACAGCAGCAAGGGAAGCTAGCTGCTCCCACAGAGAGGAGACTTCCAGTCTCCTGCTGATGGACTCCCGCCCTGAGACAGGCACCCCGCTAGTATCTGGGCCTCCGCTCTCGTGCACAGGGTGCTGTGTTGCTGTTCGCCTTGACAGGCGCTGTGTGGTGAAAAGACCCGCGGCGTTGCTCTGGAACGGAGGGCTCTGTATGAGGACAATGGTGCTGTCGTTGGGGGCCGGGAAGCAGGCAGCACGCTGCAGACTGAGAGGCCTCTGCTAAGTCCCTGGCCAGTCTGAGGGCCAAACCTAGAGAGGACTCCTGAGCTGTGAGGAGCAAGCCTCCCGCCTTTGCATCGCCCCAGAGGCCTAAGGAAGGGCCAGTTCTGCACTGGACGGGGAGCAACGCTCGGCAGTGCTGGAGCCTGTGAACGTGAGGGTCCAAAACTCCTTGTCGGAGCCAGGTATCATCACCCGGCTCTGCACCGTGCCTCAGTCCCAACTTCCAACTGCAGCTGCCCAGCTGTGCCAGCCGCCAAGTATCCTCCCCCCCGACTGCAGAGCCCACTGTCCCAACCCCCCACCCCACTGCAGAGCCCACTGTCCCAGCCCCTCTATCCCCACTGCAGAGCCCACTGTCCCACCCCTCCACCCCGACTGCAGAGCCCACTGTCCCACCCCCCCATCCCCACTGCAGCGCCAGCTGTCCCACCCCTCCACCCCGACTGCAGAACCCACTGTCCCACCCCTCCTTCCCCACTGCAAAGCCCACTGTCCCAGACCCTCCATCCCCACTGCAGAGCCCACTGTCCCACCCCTCCATCCCCACTGCAGAGCCCACTGTCCCAACCCTCCACCCCACTGCAGAGCCCACTGTCCCACCCCTCCACCCCCACTGCAGAGCCCACTGTCCCAGCCCTCCACCCCGACTGTAGAGCCCACTGTCCCAGCCCTCCACCCCACTGCAGAGCCCACTGTCC
>VOCT01100852.1:0-16370 GCA_007922175.1 Pelusios castaneus | reverse complement strand
AAGTGGCTGCCGTACTGCGAGACCGTCATTGCTCACACCTATTGTGAGTTCATGGCCCTGGCGAAACTGGCCTGTGTGGACACAACTGTCACGAGAGCCTATAGTCTGGTCGTAGCGTTTCTCACTGGGGGCTTGGACCTGGTGCTGATTATCGTATCCTACGTGATGATCCTCCGGGCCATCTTCAGCCTGCCCTCCACTGAGGCGCGACTCAAATCCCTCAGCACCTGCAGCTCACACCTCTGTGTCATGCTGGTGTTTTACACACCCGCCTTCTTCTCCTTCCTCTCCCACCGCTTCGGTCACGTGGCTCCCTACATTCACATCCTGGTCGCCAACATCTACCTCCTCTTCCCTCCCATGATGAACCCCATCATCTATGGAGTGAGAACCCCGGGGATCCGCCAAAGGGTGCAACACGCCTTGGGCATCAGCCCACCCTGAAGGTGCAGGGGAGGGGAGCCAGGCCCAGGCAGGCCACATCTCCGACAGCTCAGTCCTAACCCACTGTGGGACCCAACCTTGGCCTCGCTGAGCCATGGGGCTAATAAACACTTTGCTCTGGGCCTGCAGCACACACGGCTTCGCCTTTTCACAGCTACAGAACACAGATTTTACCTGGCATTTCTTCCTGGCCTCCCCCGAGCCCCGCCACGCCCAGGCCCTCAGTGCGCCAGGTGCTGTACGCCATAGAGCCAGAGATCATCTGCTCCCCACGGCCTCACAACTTCATGGACACAGAGGGATCTCATCACCCCACCTCACAGTGGGGCAGCCCCAGAGAGCCCAGGGACTTGCCCAGGTCACACAGGGAGTCTAAGACAGAGCCGGGAATTTCTTCAGGGCACAAGACAACCTCTCTCCCTGGGGGTGAGGAGGAACTGTGATGGGCTGTGGGTGTCCGGAGCCGCCCCCTCGGGGGGGTTCTGCACCTTCTGATCTGGCAGCTGGGTCACATCACGGGCAGACGCGGGAGACTGAACTCGACTGGACCCCGGGCCTGAGCTGCTGTACCCAGCTTGGAGCCCTGGGGCAGGACTGGGCTTCCTGTCTGCATGGTAAACTTGCACCCAGCCTGGATCTTGCCCCCCACCAATCCCCCTTGTGCCCACCACCTACCCCCATCTGTCCCCTTGCTCCCACCCCTCTGCCCTCTTACCCCACCTGCCTGCCCCTGTCCAGTTGCCTGCCCCCCCTCCCACCCCTGCCTTCCTCGCAACCCTCCCTGAGCTTTTGCCAGGTTGCTGGACCAGAAGGCCCCTCTGGGACAAGTTCTGGGACCCTCACCCATGGCCCCAAGAATTAGGCGCATCTCGTGGGTCAGCTAGACTCTGTTTTTCTGGGAAAACATCCAATCTCAGGCCCAGGCCTCCAAGCAATGGAGAATCCACCGTCTCCCTCCCATCTCCTGCCCGCTCACTGCAGAGTTGAATTCCTGATGCTTTTCCTGGCATACGTGGATGGAATTAGTAATGTTATTTCCTTCCCGTGTGTCTCCTGGTCTTGTCGGCCCTTTAGATTATTTCTCTGTCCGAGGGTGACCAGATGTCCCCATTTTATAGGGAAGGTCCTGATCCAGGGCGTTGTCTTACATAGGTACCTATTCCCCCCAACCGCATTGTGGTTTTTCCCACGTGCTCTCTGGTCACCCCACACTACTGCAGCCATCCCAGCTCAGGAAGCAGACAGAGGTTGCTGTCTGATGCACCACAAGGAAAGTGACATAAACGTCTGGGGAAAGAGGGGCCTTGAAAGGTGCTGGGTTGGAGTCAACAGCTGCAGGGCACAACAGAAGCTGCCTGGGGCTGGGCCACAGGGGTGCATCACCGGAAATTGCCCTCTGGAGCACTTGGCAGTGGCCCCATCAGAATCCAGGCCCCTGGTTTGCTGGGCCCTTGGTGTGACCCAGTCTGGCGTTTCTATGTATTAAATGTAGGTGATCTCCAAGCACCACACAACCATGAATGAATTTAGCCCTCTGGGGTGGTCTTGTCTCTGAGAGCAGTGTGTGTGCCTCAGTTTCCCCCACTTATTACTCATGCGTTTTGGTGACTGGACCCTGGTGTGCGATCACTGCAGAGGCCACGAGAGAGACGATGTGCCTTCCTCCAGCCACAGCAAGACTGACCCCTGCCCCTCCCCAACCCGCTGTGACCAAACGGAGTGGCCACCGTGCCTGGGAAGGAGACAAAGAAGTGGGGAGGAGCAAAGGGATGGGTCCCGGGGGGGTCTGGTTGGAATGGGGGGCCGGTGTAGGGCCCAAGAGTATGATTGTCTGAGGGGGTCACTGTAACTCTTAATTAAGCTGCTAACAAAGTCTTTCTACAGTGTGACCCTGAGAATTAAGAAACCCTTCTGAGTCCCACGCAAGCTGGGAATCGCTCTGACTGTAGGGGGTGCATGACCCCTTTGGGGGTGTGGAATCCATGGGGACCCCCAGGGGGGCTTAGGCAGACCCTCCGAGGCTAGATTCAGGAGACAGCTGCACTGTGAGGGGAGACCGGGAGGGGGCTGACTCCGAAGTCCTAGAGTCCAGACTGGCTGAGCCCCGAGTGCTTGCAGAGCCCTCACAAGACCAGCGAGCGAAAGGGAAGTGCCCTGTCCTTGCTGTACTAATGGGGAAACTGAGGCACGGGAGTGAAGTGACACACCCCAGCCCATACAGCAATCTAGTGCAAAGCAGGAAATGACACCCAGATATCCTGCAGCACATGGGTGTGCCTTCGCCACAAGACTGTCCTTCCTCCCCTGCTCAGGTGCTCTTTCTCCACTCGCTGACTCCCAAAAGGAGGAAGACGTATCTTGTGGCGTTTCACGCCTGTATGTACGACGTTGCAGGAAACATGCCACCATCCCAAATGTGTTCAGAATGTCATGAGCTTCCGAACACACCTGACATGACACACTTTGCATCAGAGAATTCACAGGTACACTACACGAGTGAGCATGAACGATACACAAATCACCCCATAAGGTGGCACATGGGGTACAACGTGTCACTTGGGGAAACTGAGGCACGCACCCAGCACTGAGAGGAAACCCTAGGAATATCTCCACTTGTCACAGCCTGACACTCTGGTTCAGTCTCTCAGCTTTTTCTGAGACGGGGCAGCATTCACGGCTTCTCGCACGTCCGAGAACTACCCTGAGGGTTCCAATGTCACCAAGTCACTGCTGTATTAGCATTAGTAAGGGGCACTTTTTAAACGAGAAAAGTGGCGTCTGGCTGCTGTAGAAATGAGCTCGTGGCAGCCTTCTTCCCACACTCAGGCGCCCCTCCAGGGCTGACCCCAGGATCTTTGGTGCCCTAGGCAAACTATGACTGCTTCCCTCCATGTTACAAGAGAAGATAACATAGATATGTGTGCAGATATAGATATAGATATAGATTAAATACAGAAAAAAGTCACTTCTGTTTTATTTGGCACCCCTTAAAGCTTGGCACTCTAGACGACAGCCTAGTTAACCTATATGGTTGGACCGGCCCTGTGAAGATCCTGGTCACCCGCATTTAAATCTGCTTTGTTTTCTTCATGTACACAACTGGGTTGAGTGTGGCTGGCCCCAGGAGGTAGAGGTTGGCTAGCAGGATGTGAACGTGGTGGGGGACACGTTGGTCAAAGCGGTGCACCAGGAAGGAGAAGAGGCCAGGAAGGTAAAACACGGGGATAACACAGAAATGGGATGCGCAGGTGCTGAGGGCCTTGAGCTTGGCCTGGCCAGAAGGGAGGTCAAAGACAGCTCGACGGATCATGACATCCAACCGCACCACCAGCAAGGCCACAGCCAGACCACAGACTGTGTTCAGCATCACAGGCCAGCTTCACCGCAGCCATGTGCTCACGGTAGGAGTGAGGGATGATGTAGGCCTGGCAGAAGGGCGGCCTGCTGAGCAGCAAGGGGAAGGAAATTATGAGAACTAAACCCCAGAGGAAGACCAGCAGGGACAACTTGACCACCATGGCGATGTTCAGGATGTCTGTGTGCCGGAGGGGGTTGCAGATGGCCACGTAGAAGTCTAGCGCCATGGCCACCAGGATCCCTGACTCCACCAAGGTAAAGGTGTGGATGAAGAACATCTGGCTGAGGCAGGCTTTGCAGCCGATCTCCCTGGGGCCCCACCAGAAGACGCTCAGCGTTTTGGGCACAGTGGACATGGGCCAAGAGCAGGTCAGTGACAGCCAGGAAGAGGTGCATGATCTCGTTTGGTTTGGGAGCTATCCTTATGACGAAGAGAACAAGGCAGTTCCGCAACAGGCCAGGACATCCATGGAGCACGGAGGAACCACAATCCACTGCTGCACTGTTTCCAGGCCTGGGATGCTGACCAGGAAGAAGATAGAAAGCCGGAGGCTTTCATGGGATGCACATCCATATACCCCTGGGCTATGATCTATATGATTGTTTTGTTCACTTTGGCACTGTGATTGGATGATTTGATGCCAGTCATGCCAGGCAATGTTCCCTTGAAATGCTCTACCGTGTATCACGTTCCCTGCAGCATCTTGTACGTGTAGAGATGTGAAGCATATTACGTAGCACAGACCATCAGGACTATCTCTAGCATAGAGGCAGGAGAATTACTTAACAAAGATAATAAAGCCAGCTAAATTCCTGTAGCACCTCGGCCCAGGAAGAGAGGGAGGGGCCAAGGGGGATTGGAAACAAAGGGAGACACTTTGAGCTGCTCCAGGTTTTTGCCAGAGACATTCCATCTTGAGACATATAGAAGAAGAATTGGGCCCTGTCTAGAAATAGGCAGCGAACGGCTGCAAAGCATCACAGCCGGATCTGAATGGTGAGATGAGTATACTTACACTCGTGTTCATTTATCACATGAGCTTTCGTGGGAAAAATCCCACTTCTTCCAAGCATCCCACAAAGTGGGATTTTCTCCCACGAAGGCTCATGCAATAAATAAATCTGTTAGTCTTTAAAAGTGCCACAGGACTCTGTTGTTTTTCTACAATAGACTAACACGGCTACCCCTCTGGAATTTGTACTCGTTGTTAGGTTAGCATGTGCTTTATATCTTTTATTTGCTAGTGGCATCTCCTGACTCCTGTATTAAATGAATGTGCATGGATGTGCTATGCACTCACTTAAAATCATGATCTACTCAATAAACTAGGTTTTCTCTAAACCTGGGTGGACTTTAGAGGGTGTGAGTGAGGCAGGCTGGGCACGATCCATGTCTTTGTTATATGGATGGACATAAGTCTATGGGGACTGGGGAAGAGTTCCAAACCCTGTAGGATGGGAGTTCCCGGTGAGGTATCTGGGGCCTCATTTGAGGGCACTCATCCATTTCCTGGGACGGATTGTACTCAGGAGGCTGGTGTGGACTGACTTAGAAGTGAGTGGTCACCTGGCAAAGTGAGGTAAGTCTGGGTTCAGGAGTGGTGGTCGGGGGGGTCCCAGCAGCACACTGGAGCAGATTCTGGGAGCAGCCTGTCACAGGCTGCTGTTAGTGACGGGTGACATGATACAGAGACCTGCAAGCAATTCCAAGGGTGTGTGATGGAGCATGGTGGGAGGGACGGAGGGGCCCACAGACCAGCCAGCCGTGGAGGTGGGCCAGTGCTGGGGCTGGTGCTTGGCAGTGGGTGGCCTTCTGGGCCCTCAGGATGCTAGCCACAGGTGACCCATCTGGCACTGGGGGGAGGGTCTGCAGAGCAGCCAGCCTTGGGGCTGGGGTGGGTTGGTGCTGGGGAGGAACACTCTTGCCCACAGACCAGGCCTTCCGTAGGGCTCGGGCTGCTCTCTGGGATGAGATCAGGGTAGATCTCATCAACCCCCTGCCTTCAGTCACTCAAAGCCTCTCCTCTAGGTTAGGCCAGCCCTGCCGTAGCCTGGCAAAGGAAAATCAGGTGCACGCCCATCCCATCCAATCCTTCCCCGTTACCCAGCCCCTGACACTAACCCTTGCAGACAGCCCAGATCCTCTGTCCCCACGTGGAGCATTTCCCAGATTTCCCCTAACACATCGCTCCTGTATTACACACTGGAATTGTGAGCAATGTTACCAACACAGAGCTGTAGTGTCAGACAGTGCTGTCCCGTGGCGGGAGCGGGGCCCGGGGCCAACTGGCCTAGGAGGGCCCCCCCCGTGCTGGAGGGCAGGCGAGCTGCTCCATCCCCCCCTCCCCCCCCAGGAAGCCAGCCCTGGCGGGGAGGCTGAGGCTGCTGGCAGGAAGCTGGCTCTGGCCCCAGCCCTGGAAACAGGGGCTGCCAGTGGGGGGAGCTGACCGCAGCCAGGACCCCAGGCTGCAGAGGCGGGCCTCGGCCACCTGCTCCGCCCCGGGGGCAGGGAGGGTTAGCCCAGAGGCCGGGCTTAGTGCTCCCGGACTGCGGAGCAGGGAAGAGTTTGCTCATGGGGGGCCGTGGGGCCCGTGTACCCACGGGGCCCGGGGCAATTGCCCCCTTCGCCACCCCCCCAGGGACGGCTCTGCCCACGGAGACATCCATACAGGCCAGAGTGGGAGGGGCTGTCAGGAGTTTGTAAAAACCAAGACACAGACACTGTTTGGGAGGGAAGCTGTGGGCTTTAGCCTGGAAAACACCATCTTGCAAGTCACTTCGAGCGAGATCTGGGCCCTGCCTGGGAACAGGCAAAGAATGGCTGTAAACCACCGAACAGCCGAACACCTTGTGCATAGTCTGGGACTACGAGGTCAGTTTAGGTAGAGATGTTAAAGCAGTACGTGGTTTATACCTTTTATTTGATAGTGGTCACTCCTGACTCATTTATAGTATGACTCTGCCTTGATTGGCCATGTTCTCACGTGAAATCAGACTCTGATCAATAAACTAGTAGTTGTTTTATCTAAAACTGTGTGGTCTTTAGACGGTGCGGATGTGGGAGGCTGGGCACAATCCATGTCTTCGTTAAGTGGTCAGACATGAGACTAAGATGAATGGGAGAGGGTCCCAATCCCTGTAAGACAGTGTTTCCCGGTGTGGGATCTGGGGCTGGGTGTGCTCACTTGGAAACTGACGCCTGTGTGGCTAGTGGATTTACACCCATTGCCTGGGACCAATGACACGCTGGTGGCTGGTGTGGACTGATCAGGAGTGAGTGGTCACCCAGCAGAGCAGGGTGAATTGGGGTTCAGGAGTGGGGTTTGAGGGTCTGGATTTGGGGAGCAGCCTGTCACAGAGTCCTGGCCAGGTCTGTGTACGTGGGCTGGGGAAGGTCCATCTGCTCCCCAGTGGCCTCTGCAATGATCACGGACCAAGGTCTCATCACCAAGATACATGAGTGGGACGGGGATGTGACAATTCCCCCTCCCCTTGAAATCTGGACTGACTCCATATCCTCACTCCTGGACCCCAACTTACCCCACTTTACTGTGTGAATCCCCACTCCTGGGTCAGCCCATGCCCAGTCTCCTGCAAGTAATGGGTCCCACACTTACTAAAGAAGTGCTTTGACTAGACACTGATGGGAGAGACCCCAGCAAACACCCCCACCCCAGATCCAAACCCAGGAACTGCTGTCTTTCAGGGTCCAGCCCCCTGCCAGCTCATTTACATTTGTCCACCAAGTTATCAGAGAAACAGATATGCACCAGCTCAGTCATTCCATTGAATGGTCGACCCAGACTCAACCCACGCGCAAGCTTGAGATAAAAGAAAGAAATAATTGTATTGACTACAGCAAGACATTGTCACTATAAATCAGAGTAATATAAATCAAGAGATTAATAATGCATTGAGGAGTGGGTCACAATTAACTAAAAGGTGACTCACATCCTAAACTAAACTAAATATTTCAGTAGCTTTTCAGTATTGATGTTAGCTTACCCAGAGCTGGCTGCAACCAGGCCCCGCTCTAGGGATAAATGCCAGTCCTTGAAATTGCTTATAAGATGGATTGCAGGGGGGAGCCCAGGTACCAAATGCCTTCCTCAACCCCCAGAGTCTGGTGATCTGCCATGTGCGGCAATGGGTGTGATTCCTTCCATTTGAATCAAAGTACTTGCAGGGGCTTAGGCCAGTCCATTGTTCCTGTGTGCCTGCATCCGCTGGGTGTGGAAACTCAGCTTTGTGTTTTTCTGCATCTAGTCAAGCCACGTGAGACGCACATTTGGGGACCTGACATGGCAGAGTTTCATATCTGTCCATATGTGACATTGCGGGAACCTTGCCACCATGACAATAATGTTCAGCATGTTACAGGCATTCCAAAAAACCTCTCTCATGACATACTTTACATCAGACTAGACAGAGTTACACTGGAAGGGTGGCCATGACAGTTGAACATATGACATTTCAGCAAACACGCCAGCCACCATAACAATAGCGTTCAAACTGTCATGAGCATGCCAAACAGACCCTGACACGACACGCTTTGCCTTAGACAATTCACAGGTACAGTAAAGGGGTGAACATGGGGTTCAGTGTGTCCTGGGGAAACTGATGGAGAGGAAACCCCAGGAATATCTCCGCTTCATCACAGCCTGGACCCCGGTTCACTGTGTCAGCTATTCTTTCGATGGGGCAGCCCTCACGGCTTCCCCTATGGACGTAAAGCACCCTGTGGGTTCCCTACCAAGTGACAGCTTTATTATCGATGGTAAGGGGCACATTGTTTAAAATAAAAAAGGGGTGCTGGTAGCTGTAGAAATGAGCTCGTGGCAGCTTCCCTCCTGCACTCAGGCACCCTTCCCGTAGAAGACCCTGATCACCCGCATGCGGATCTGCTTGGTTTTCACCCCGTAAACAATAGGGTTGAAAGTTGGTGGAAGCAGGAGGTAGAGGTTGGCCAGAAGGATGTGGGTGTGGTGGGGGACGTATTGGCTCAAGCGGTGCGCCATGAAGGAGAAGAGGCCAGGAATGTAAAAGACGAGGATGACGCAAACGTGGGATGCGCAGGTGCTGAGGGCCTTGAGCCGGGCCTCACTGGATGGGAGGCCGAAGACGGCCCGAAGGATCATGATGTAGGACAAAGCGATGCCCAGCGTGTCTAACCCTGCCACCAGCACAGTCACGGCAATGCCGTAGGAAGTATTGACCACGGTGTCCGCACAGGCCAGCTTCACCAGAGCCATGTGCTCACAGTAGGAGTGGGGGATGACGTAGTCGGCGCAGAAGGGCAGTCTGATGAGCAGCAAGGGGAAAGGGAGTAAGAGAACAATACCCCGTAGGAAGACCAGCAGCGCCATGTTGGCCACCATGGCGATGTTCAGGATGTCTGTGTGCCGGAGAGGGTTGCAGATGGCCACATAACGGTCTAGCGCCATGGCCACCAGGATCCCTGACTCCATAGAGGAGAAGGCGTGGATGAAGAACATCTGGGTGAAGCAGGCGTTGAAGCCAATCTCACTGGGGCCCCACCAGAACACAGTCAACATTTTGGGTAGGGCGGATGTGGCCAAGACCAGATCGGTGGAGGCTAATACGGCCAGGAAGAGATACATGGGCTCATGCAGGCTGGGCTCTGTCCTTATGACGAAGAGGACAAGGCAGTTCCCCAACACAGCCAGGATGTACATGGAGCACAGAGGGACCGCGATCCAGTGCTGCACCGTTTCCAGCCCTGGGATGCCGACCAGCAGGAAGACGGGAGGCCTGAGGCTGCCGTTATTGAGAGGTGACATGATTCACTGTGGGCCACATACGACTCGGCAGAACAGTTTATAGACCTGCAAGCAATTACAGGAGTACATGATGCTCTTGTGTGTTCAAAGCCTGGCTGCTCATCTGCCTGCCTGTGCACGTGGGGATTCCTAAGGCTGTTCTTCGGGGCAGTTCTCTGGGTAGATCTCTTCACCCCTTTCACCTCATTATCCCTCTTCACCTCGTCTTTCCCTGCCTTGGCCACTAAAGGCCCCTCTTTCAAGCCAGCCCAACCCTGTGTTTGCCTGACAGGTAACAACAGGTGCACTCCTGTCCCCTATCATGTCCATCCCCTGATACTAGATACACACAGACAGCCCAGATCCTCTGCCCCACAAGGATCGGTGTGTCTCAGATCACCAGATTTTACTCTGACACATCAGTTCTGTATTACAAACCGGACTTGTGAGCACTGTAATAAAACAAAGGCCAGTTAATTGAAGAAGGACTAAGGATATAACTGGAAACAAGAGGGATTCCTAGCAGTGGTGGTCTAAGGTCATCTGGGGCCCTAGGCAAAGCTCACTGGCTATGTTTACACTAGAAAATTTAAGTCGACTTTATTATGTCGACTTAACAAAAGTTGACTTAACTTTTCTAGTATAGACATAGCCCCTTTTCGACCTCATTAAGTCGACTTAACACTTTATATGAACTTAATAAAGTAGATTTAGGTGCTAATCCCTATCCACACTAGCTTAAATCGACCTAAATTGAGGTGTTATTAAATCGACTTAACTTTTCCTTAAGTCGATTTAAGGAAATGCTTAAGCTGACTTAAGGAAAGCCCAGTGTGGACGTGGCATAGTTTAGGTTGACTGAAGCCTGCTTAAGTCGACAGAATTTGTAAGTGTAGACGCACCCACATCATAAAAGCATAGCATTTTTTCTAAAAAAAATCCATATATTACATCTGAAAGAAATATAGGTATTCCAGATGATGTATGATCAGTGATCAATTGACTCAATGAACGTATCTAAAATGTAATGACTGTATTATGAGCAAATTGAAAACTTTTCTCAATGTTAAATGTGGCTTACAAATTTATAAATTCACTTTCCAGCTCTTTCTGTTGCTAAATTCAGTGATAAGTTTTGGGAAATCAACACTCAGCAGAGTGTGCCTTGTTCACTGGAGAGGACAGCTGGTGCACCAAGTCTCTCTTCTTATAGTAAAGTTTAAGTATGCCCTCGCTAGTTTTAATGGGGAAAAGCTATGTTCTGTAGCTGCAGCAGTTACGGGGCAACTTTAGCCATGATTTCAGGGACTACCTAGGCAGGAAAAAGCTCTAGGTTTCTTTACAAGTAACAAGGTAGAAATTTAGCTTACATGTGCTCTGTACCTAAGAGCCTATACAAATAATTAAGCCACTTTTTAAGTGTATTTATAATGCTAAAACAATCAGGATATAATATAGCAAAAAATCCCCAAATCTGAGTAGGCAGATTTAACACCACTGATTTTGGTCACTACAAATTAAAATAAAAACATTTAATGTGGTTGGTAACAACTTGGTAACAACGTACTTTACTTTCTGCATTTCTTTAAATGTAGACAATGAGGAAAATCAGTTCTTCTACTTGTAATTCATTTCTCTTTCAATGTTCAAAGTACTCCAATGTTGGGGTTGCAAACGCCGCACAGGAATCTTGGTCTAAGAACTATTTTCAGTCACATACATGACTTTTTAAAAAGGTTTTCAAATCTTTTTGCAGTCTGTGGTTTTATAACTTTGTTTTCTAAGGTTCCAAAGGGGGAGCTGTGTTAGTCTATTTCAGAAAAACAACAGAGTCCTGGGGCACTTTTAAAGACTAACAGATTAAAAAAATAACTCATAGGGTCTGGAATTAAGGATGCGGGGGATGCAGCATCACCTGGCTTGAAGTGGTTTCCATTATATAAAGAGCCAGAACAATGGCTGTATGATCTCTAACTTTTTCTTGGGTATGGTATTTTTAACAATCTTTCCAACATGAAAGAAATTTTCAGATTATGTGTTGTAACTTGATCATCTTTCACCAGACATAAATGAGCTAATGCTGCACTACAGAGTTAAAATGAATATTCAATTTTTTTTATTAAAAAAAATGTGCATTAATTAACAAATAAAAAAGGGATAAAATGAATGATGGCTCAAAAATAACTAAAATGCCATTTAAAAAAAACCCAACCAAACAAACATCTTTACAAATCACTATCTAATGTCTAATTAAATAATAAATATTAACAGTGTAATTCTATAATGAACACATTTTGGCAGCCAAATCTTATTTTTTTTTTTTTCATATAGGCTTTGATTTATGTGCACTCAAAGCTTTATAAAAATAATTATAATAAAAATAAATGAAAAGAAGGTTTCTGGTGTGTAGCTATAAATTAAAAATTTAAAAAAAGAAACACCAAATTTCAATGAAATTCACTGAAGTACTCCAGTTTATAAGACCCTGGCCCCCTCAAAAATTTTAAAGAGTAAGTACAGAAGAAGCTAAAAAATTACCAGCACTATATTTGCCTGTAATATATAGACCTGTATAGACCTACCTGGTAACCTGGTAACAAAGCCAAAGAAAAATTCTCACAAAGTCAAAGGAAAACAAGTGAGATTTAAAAATGGCAGAATAAATGGCCTCGCTGACTGAGAAAATAAAAAATGAGACCGTTGGAAAATGTCTATGACTGTGCTCGGCCAATTGGTGTCACCCTCTCAAGGGCAAAGGATCCTGATAAATCCTGATCTTTCCGGGGGTTGTGCAGCAATGCTCTGCAAGCCTGGTGCTTGGTGCAGTGGGTTTCTCTGGACCGAGGAGAGGGTTGTTTGGAAGAAGAGGGGACCCCTGGCCAGGGGACCTCAGAGTCAAACTCATAGACTCCTAGAAGATTAGAGTCGGAAGGGACACCAGACGGTCAGTTAGCCCAAGCCCCGGCTCAAAGCTGGACCAGCACCAATTAAATCCCCTTTGTATCTGAGCACTGGGCAGAATGCCGAGAGAGTCCAAAGACGCAGGGATCTTTGGGTCAGACCGGTCCAGTAGATCCTTTAATATGACCTCTTGTATCACACAGGACGGAGAATACATCCCCCTCCAGACACCTCTTCCTTCAGCCCCGTAACTAGAGCAGAGTTTTTAGATGGTGCAGGGCAGGGCTCCATGGCTGGAGCTCATGGTGTGAGATATTCAAGAGCGTCCAGCACTGGTGCCTCTCTGCTCCCACTGACACTAATGGGGGACTTACCGCCGACTTACTGGGGCCAGAGAGGGTGGCCAGATTGAGCATTTCTCCCTCTTGCTACCGGAAAGGACCCGAACACATTGAAGCTGTCAGAGCCGCTTAGCCCATCCCCAGTCCCCCGCGCTAGCCTCGCCTCTAGGCAGCTCACTGTGAAACTGCTAAGAAAACAGACACATGCGGCAGAGAGATTGGCTTTGAAATCCTGAGGTTGTGTAATAATAATTATTGTGGTGTTCGTTACTGGCCTGCTGCTTTCTCAGCCTGTCAGGTGTACAGGGGATCGCACTATGGAGCTTTCTCCACTGCCACAAATCTAGAAACTTACTTTTCCTTTAGGAATGAAGGCTGAAATCAGCACGTCACTTGACTCCAGGTGCTGGGGATTTAAGGAAAACACTAATGAGACCCATGACAAAATCATGAGAGTTGGCAACTCTGCCGGTTCTGGGTCTGGCATCAGCCAACTCCCAGCCCAGGGCGGGAGGACAGGGCTCTCCATGAGGTAGACTAACCCAGACCTTAAGAGTTTCTCATGCTAACCTCTGAAGCACCCTGTGCTGACTCCTGGCCAAGAGAGGATAAGTTATTAGACAGGCCCCGGGTGTGTTACGAGATAGGGAGACGCTTCCCTTAGTCCGCCATCGGTCTGGCACTGTCGCGGGGCAGGGAAAAGCTGAGGCTGCGTCCGATAAATGTGACACCTCCAAACGGGTTGTGGGACTGGTGTGCTGGGATCACAGCTTATTAGATGGATCACAATCACGTCCCCGGGTCTGTGTGTGCTCCGGTCTGTTGCAGCCACCTGTTCTCTCACCATACACGGAGCGTGGACACTTTCTTCTCTTTGGCCCTGACCTCTGGCCAGATCCTTCACTTCAGCCACGAGGCAACATCCCAATGCAAATGAAAACCAAGAATAATGGCCCCCACACCGGTAGGTAAGGGAAGGAGCCAGCGTGACATAGGAGAACATATTCAGCTATCAGAAAAACCTGGAGAGGTTGTGTGCCATCTCCTAAGCAGGGAGCTATGCAGAGGAATGAGCTGCTGTGAGCATGTCCACAGCTCTCCTCTGAGAACTGGCCCTTTCCTGGCAGGACAGGGAGCCCTGCCCAATTCACAAAACATGTCTGATAACAGTTCCCATCCCTCTGTGATTACACGTCAGACTCAGCTGCTCACAGCCCAGAGCATCTCAGCCCCGATTGCTGCCCAGAGCAGGCCTGAGCCGGGTGACGGGCCCACCTCTGGATATTTTATGGAGGTGGGTCAGGACCCAACAAGGACTGTCAGGCCCCGTCTCCCTGCTGGGGAGAAGGCACCTTCCTTCCTCACAGGGCGCTGAGCCTCTCCCGCAGTGCGCGACTGGCCAGGCGAGTTCTCCCCAGCGGGCCCAATGGGGCAACTCAGAAGGTTGGCTCAGTAAATATGGGCTGTTTTCATATTCTTGGGTGTCCTGCCCAGCTCGCCATTCACCTGGGAGAGCAGGGGGAGTGACACCTTCCCTGGACCGTGTGTCACTCAGGGGGCAGTTGGGGGGGACACAGTGCCTCTCTCTGAATCACTTCCCGCCAGCCACTGTCAGAGACACACAGAATGTGAGCGCGTGCACACACACACTCTCAGACACACACAACCTACAAACAGACATGAACAGCAGTCACAGTACATGCACACACAATACATACATAGTGTGTGGTTGTGTGCACACCAACATGCTTACACAACACATACTTGCTTAGCTGCACACAACACATGCATGTGCACACACATACAAGTACAAGTACACACCTGCAAGTACACACCCACCCACACACACAGAGTATTATCTGATATCTGTGGGCTATCTTTTGAAATACACGTTCTTCCTACCACCAAAAACTTTTCCCAGGTCCTAGAAAGGCAACGCTGATTCTAAGGTCCCCTCCCGCCACCAACTGGACACAAAAGCTGCACTCAGGGAGCCGGATGTGACTACGGCACCAACCTGTTCGTTATTTCACCATGTCCCAGTAGCTCCACCAGAACAGCCCTCTCAGAAGACAGCCCCGAACACAGGCTGGGGACACGGGCATCTGCCAGGCTAGCTCCAAGGCGGCTGGTTATAAATAGATGGCAGCAAATCCCAGCAGTGTCTCCATATGTCCTGGGATTCACAGCTCCAGAAGGACTGAAGGTCTAAGAATAACTTCACATTCTTGTTCCCAGGGGGGATGCGAAATGCATCTCCCTGGATAGCTGGTAGCAGAACCTCCATCCGCCCTGCTCTCTGCAGTGTTGTGTTTGCAATAACACAGCTGATGCCAGGGATGGTGATCCAGGTTTAATAGACTCATGGGCTGCATCTACACTTTTAAATTAAGTCTTAATTTATCCTGCGTCTACACTACAGTTTCCTTAAATCACCTTAAGCAACTTGCTTAAGTCGACTTAAGGAAAATAAAGTCGACTTAATGAAAATTAAGTCGACTTTATTACACCTAGTTTTAATTTGACTTAGGGTTTAAGTCGACTCCCTAGAGTCGACTTAAGCCCATGTAGACTTGGGGTAACCCTATGTCGACTTAGAGCTACCCCAGGACTACACCAATACCCTCCCTGCTGGAGGGGGGCAAAGGGGGAGCCTGGCATGCCCCCCCACATGGCAGGGCAGAGCCCTGCCCACCCTGCCCCTATGCCCTGCCAGGGTCCCTGACTCCCTTTGCCCAATTTCACCTATGTACAATGGGGCAAAGGCTGAGTCCCCTGGCACTGGGCAAGGGGTGCCCCCTTGCCCCCGTGGACCTGCCTTAGGTCCCCCTAGTCCCTAGAAGTCAACCTAGGCATCCAGTGTGGATGTTCTAGGTTGACTTTGTAAGTTCCCTCCAAAGTCAACTTAAAATTTAGGTGTAGACTCACTAAGTTGACTTAGCTAAAGTTGACCTAAATTTCCAAGTGTAGACATAGCCATAGGCTCTAAGGTCAGAAGGGACCAGGTTGATCATCTAGTCTGACCTCCTGCACAACGCAGGCCACAAATCTCCCCCACCCACTCCTGCAATAAGCCTCTAACAAATGACTGAGTTGTTAAAGTCCTCAAATCATGATTTAAAGAGTTTAAAATACAGATAATCAACCAGCAAGTGAGGCATTCCCAATGCTGCAGAGGAAGGTGAATAATCCCCAGAGCCCTGCTGAAGGAAGTGGCCATCTCACTTTGCACTAGGACACCTCTGATGAAAGGTTAACAACAATTCAGTGAACAAACCTAATTGTTTCAAATTCTTCAGAACCGGGAGACGTGCGTCCAAGAGTTTTAAAAGAGTTGACCAAGGAGCTCTCTGAGCTATTATTTGTTTATTTATTTAATAATAAATCTCAGATCAGCTAGAAGTTTCAGAGGAATGGAAACAAGCCAATGCTGTGCCAATATATTAGAAAGGTAAACAAGGTACACATGTTACTATGGGCCAGTTAGCCTGACCCCGATCCCAGAAACAGGGCAATAGGAGGTGCAGTACGGCATTCAGCAGAGACA
>VOCT01100832.1:0-18832 GCA_007922175.1 Pelusios castaneus | reverse complement strand
CAGATGGTACTCCCGCTCTGGCCAGTTGGCAGGGAGGACTGGGGGGGGCCAGCTGGTGCGCGGCTGCAAGCCAGCTGGCCCCTGCCCCCAAGCAGAACAAACAGGGGCTGGCCCTCCCTGCTCCGCCCCCAGGGGCGGGTCAGATGGCCCAGGGGTGGGGCAAAGCGCAGAGCTGGCCCCTGGCGCTGGGGCCCAGCTCCCAGTGTCTGCAGCCCTACCAGTGCTGAGCCAGGCAGGGTCAGGTTATTGCAGGGGGTTTAGGGGCTGGAGCCTGGGGCTTCTTCTTGGCCGGGGCTCAGGGCTTCAGCCCCTAATGTCCCTGCGATAATCCAGCCCGGCCCGTGTGCCCAGCACCAACGATACCACTGGCTCAGGGTCCTATGCCTGTGCCTGCTTCACCTACCCCAAAAGCCGCCTCTGAAAGGAGCTAGCTGTAGATCATGAGGCTTCCAACCTGCTGGGGATACGTCTCCCAATGCTTGGTGTCAGGTATGGGGCGTGGTTAAGGATGAATTTAGGCAGGGCCTCACTTGATTGCCAGAAAGGAAGTAGGTGATGTTTCTTGGGTGGAGGGGAACCAAATACAAAAATTCCTAAAGTATAAACCTACTTAAAAATACATAAACTCCAGCCCTGGGTGACTGGCGAAAAGAGAGAGAACTACCGTAAATCTTTGTTTTCACTTTATAGTTCAGAGTGGTCATGGTCTTTATCTTAGAAGAAGAAAGTTCACTCAGTTTGTGGTCCCTCCTTAAAAAGCACTAAGGCTGAATGCACCCTCCCTACATCAGGAGATAAAGAGAAGGAAATTCTTGCCATGCCCTTTAGGGACAACATCCCATGCCAGAACTGGAAAATACTCCCAGAGAAGTAAAAATATCCCAGCAAGAGCCAAAAGGCAATTAAATCTAATTATTATTATTTGTTCACAAGAGGAAGAAAATAATTACATTTCAGACAAACACAGCCTTTATGAAGGAGCTGGTCTCAGTGTTAGTTGGCCTTTTGTTTATTGCATGTCTTGAAATGTGAAGAACAGTGCTTCAGGCAGTCTGTGGGAGTTGGAACAATTACCTTGTTTTGCCAACTGTAAGGCTCAGCCTTTCTACTATAGTGAAGGAAAGATCCAAGTTGGATTCCTCTTGGAAAGCCATATTTGGTTGCTGTAGAGGAGTATTATTTTCCCCATTTTACAGATGTGGAAACTGAGGCACAGAGGTTTAAGGCTAGAGTTTTAATGGGATAAAGAAATGACAGCTGTGGATTTATGTATGGAGAAGGAGGAAAATAAGGGCTGTGTTCAGAAATCAAGGGGTAACCCAAGAATGACAGGTGTGTTGGATTACATAGTTTTTGTCTTCCTAAAATGTCTAAAATGAAACCCTGTCTCCATTAAAGTCAATGGCAAAACTCACATTGACTTCAGTAGGGCCAGGATTTCACTCATCTTTGCAACAGTCACCCAATACTCCTTATTGACGGTGTCCCACATGGACCCATCCCATAGACCAGCCTTTGAAACAGAATTGCATTCAGACCCAGCCAGGAGCATGGGTTTTACTCCTGGTGCCACACCCATTGATTTACTTATCACCTTGAGCAGGTCCATTAATCACTGTGCTGCAGTTTTCCCATCAATAAAATAGTGCCAGTACTGTTTACCTGCCCTGGTGAATCACAGTGGCTATGTCTACGCTTGCTAAAATTAGTTTGAATTAGTTAGTTCGAACTAACTATTTCGAACTAATTTTAGTTAGTTCGAATTAGCTTAATTCGAACTAGCATGGCCACACTGGAATGTTAGTTCGAACTAAGCAAGCACTTGCTTAGTTCGAATTAGCGATCCCCATTCATTTCAATGGCCGGTTAATTCAAACTAAGAAATTAGTTTGAATTAACATGGCCACATTGGTTAATTCGAACTAGTAAGTTCAAATTAACCCCTTAGTTCAAATACCCTATTTGAACTTCTTAGTTCGAATTAAGGAAGCCCTTAATTCGAACTAACTAAAGCCTAGTGTAGCCATGGCTTTAGTTAGTTCAAATTAAGCCTCCTTAATTCGAACTAATTTGCCAGTGTAGACATAGTCAGTGAGTTCTGTGGATGAAAGGTGTGTTAGAACTACTAATTATTTATTGTATAAATTTACCTAAAACCAAGTGCAAGTACACAGCCCCCTAAATGTTTTCTTGGTCTTTCTTGCAATTGTGTTTACCAGAAATAAAAACCTACCATTGATCCACTGCACCTCCTACCCTCTAGTTATAGGGAGAAGGATACTTTGGGGTGCATTTTAGGGCTCTCTGGGTCACATTTGCAATCAGGACAAGTGCCTGCTACATAAATCAGATCAATGGCATGCGGCTATTGAGCTCCGTTCCCAGGAGGTATACGTAACCCTTCTGTAATACTGTGTTGTACAGTGACACTAATTTTGCTTTTTAATGGCTTTGTGATGGCCGCAGAACTGCTTGATGGACTTACGGGCTTAACACTGTACCTAGGGTGACCAGATAGCAAGTGTGAAAAGTCAGGTTGGGGGACCTATATACGACAAAGCCCTGAATATAGAATTGGTGCATCTGATCACCCTAACTAGCGCTGGTTGTACATCATTCTGTGTGTTACGAAAGTGCAGGCTTTTCGAAGTAGTGTTGGTGTTTCTAATTTCTGGGTGATGTTAACTATAATACTGCAAAGCTTATCTGAGTAGAGCAATAAAGGTGCTTTTCCACCATTGAGATCAGTGGACAGAACTCCAAAAGAGTGGTTCCATTTGAATACACCCATGTGGACACTTTCCAAGCTCCCTTATTACAAACCTTTTATGTAAGTTATAAGAAGGGACCATGTTTTTATTTGCTTTGCAAGGTGTCTAGCACTGCAAATTAATATCCCCCAAATTGCTTGCCCACCTGGTCCTGGTTTCTGGGCAGGAAAAATGGCAACTTGAAGTGTTGGCTACAATTGCCTTCTTGTAATAACAGAAGCACACCTCACTCACCGCCGTCACTAACTGAACAGTAAAGGTCACGAACAGTTCTGGGAGCAGTAAATGAAGACAGAATTTTGTTGTCAAATAGACAGCACATGGGGCAGCGCTGGATACTAATCCATCTCAGGAAATGCAGTCATGCTGCATCAGCCAGTAGTGTAGCTGATGACCATCCTCCTCATTCATTTCTGACTTGCTATTTAAGAGTTGCCAAAGACAAATGCATCCAAGATGCAATCAGGCCAGGGGCAAAGGCTCCTAACTGGTACACTCACAGCTCCATCAGGGCTGAGCTAGGAATGATGGAACTTTTAGAATGAACAGAGTTAATGGCTTTTGGCAGAGTATGCTCAAATACTACTTTGAAATGATGGAGCAACCTATCTAGCAATTGAGAACATATTCCCACTGGAAACATTTTCCATGACTGCCAAGCTGTTTAAAACAACAGATTTTGCTTTGCTCTGTCATGTTTCAAACTCAGGGAGGCTTTTGAAACCCTGTGGAATAGAAGCTATCTGGATATTATACATTCCCTTTATTTCTAACTCTCCAGCTGACTATTGTGAAAATTAATGAAGGATAATCCTGGCAAGGTTTAAAATCTCTCTGATCAAAATGCACATATTTTAGATGCACAACGGATGTAAATCAGTAGGAGAGCACCGGTAGGAGAGCATAAACCAGTAGGAGAGTACTTCAATCTCTCTGGATACTCTGTAGCAGACTTGAAAGTTGCCATATTTCAACAAAAGAACTTCAAAAACAGACTTCAGCGTGAACCTGCAGAGCTGGAACTCATCTGCAAACTTGACACAATCAGACTGGATCTGAATAGGTTATCTCATTACAAAAAGTAATTGTCTCTGTTCACACATTCTCACCTTCTAATCAACTGTTTTGCATGGGCCTTATCTACCCTAACTAAATTGACTTTGCTAGCACCTGCCCTTGCAAGTGTATATATACCGCTTAACTGTAGTTTCCACTTCATGCATCTGATGAAGTAGGTTGCAGCCCATGAAAGTTTATATCCAAAGAAATTAGTCTTTTGGGGTATGTCTACACTAGAAAAAGTTAAGTTGACTTTGTTAAGTCGACTTCAACTCAACTTAAAATCGACCTCATTAAGTTGACTTAACAAAGTGGCAACACTTTAAGTCGACTTAGTCCACTTTGTTAAGTCGACTTAACTGGCCTTAATAAAGTCGACTTAAGGGTTACTCCCCGTCCACACTGTCCTTAAATTGACTTAAGGAGTCGACTTGAGGCTTAAGTTGACCTAATGGGCGGTTGTTATTAAGTCGACTTAAGCTTTCATTAAGTCGACTTAAGTGTGGACATGGAGTAATTGAGGTTGATTTAAGGGTCCTTAAGTTGACCTAAATTGCTAGTGTAGACATACTCTAAGGTACCACAGGACTTTCATTGTTTTTGCTATATACGGACTAACACGGCTACCCCGTCTGGAATTTCATGAATGTAGTGTCTGAGTCCCAGTTACACAATTCAGTTCAAAAATACAATCATTCCCCCAAACAGTGACTTTATATACATTATTCTCCGACATCAGCAAATCATTGTTGAGCCATGCTTTAGAGCCAGGAGATCAATTTCTAAGGGGAACCTGACCTGCATGCACTGTTGTAGAAACCAAAATAAAAAAGGTACGTTTTGCAGAGTGACCTAGAAGTAGCGAGATTGAAGCTGTGACAGTGACTAGGGGTGAGTTCCATAGTCAAGGATCCCCGTCACTGGACTTCTCAAAGCTCAGCCTTGGGGATCTAGGCAAGTGTAAAATCCCTGAAAAATTCCAGCTAACGAAGGAAATGTGAGCATGCTTCTGTAATACATCTGTGGGCACGTCACAAGGCCGTATACCAGGGAATGGCACAAATGTGTAGGGATAAAATCTGGAAAGCCAAGGCAAAATGTGAGTTATAACTGGCAAGAAATGTTAGAGGTAATAAGCAGGGGTTCTACAAATACCTCAGATGGAAAAGAAAGATCAGGGAGGGTCTGGGTCCACTGATCAGTGGAGAGGGTAAGCTGGTAATGGAAGATAAGAAGGCAGAGCTGCTCAGTGCCTACTTCCTTTCGATCCCCACAAAAGAAAAACAACACATGTGACCAGATGACTAGTGAAGTTATCGTAGACAATGAAGGGGAAGGGTTGCAAACAAGAATAAGTAATGAATATGTCAGAGATCTTCTTCCAGTTAATTCAATTTAGCAGGTCCTGATGCTATGTATCCTAGGATGGAATTAGTGGAAGGAATTAGTGGAAGAAATCTCGGAGCCACTGGCAATAATATTTGCAAACTCATGGATGTCAGGAGAGGTCCCCAAAGACTGTAGAAGGGCTAATGTATTGCCCATATTTGAAAAGGAGAATCTGGGGACTATAGACCAATCAGCTTTACCTTGATCCTTGAAAGCTACTAGAGCAGGGTTGTCAAACATGTGGCCCATGAGCCAAATGTGGCCTGCAAACCTCTTCCATCTGGCCCATGACTGCACGCCACAGAACCACACTCTCCCTAACAGAGAGAGAAAGAGTGGTCTTACACACCCAGAGCTCCACAAAGCCGTGAGAGTGTCAGGTCTTGTGAAATCACAGAGCACTGTATATGCGAGACTGTGTTCCACGAGACCACACTCTCTCCCTAATAGAGAGAGAGGTATCACAGAGAGCAGTTTCGCGTACACAGCACTCCACGATGCCATAAGAGTGCTGTAGTATTTTGATTTATGGTCTGTACGGCCCACTTGAAGTACATTAAAGTCAAATCTGGCCTGCCATAGCAAATGAGTTTGACACCCCTCTACGGCTATGTCTACATTTGAAAAGTTAGGTCGACTTTATGAAGTCGACTTAATAAGGTCGACTTTAAATTGACTTAAAGTGGACCTTATTAAGACGACTTAACTTTTCAAGTGTAGATGTGGCCCCTTTTTGGCCTTAAGTTGACTTAACATTTTAAATCGACTTAAAAAGGTACAAATAGGCACTACTCTGAGTCTCCACTGGCTTAAGTCGACTTAATGAAGTCAATTTAAGCACTAGTTCAAATTAAAATGAGGTGTTATTAATTCAAACTAACATTTCCTTAATTCAACTTAAGGAGCAGCTTAAGTCGAATTTAAAAAAGCCCAGTGTAGACGCAGAGTAAATTAAGTTGACTTAAGCCTCCTTAAGTCGTCTTAATTTCTAAGTGTAGATGCACTCTATGGCTGCGTCTACACTGGTAAATTAAGTCGACTTAAGCTTGGCTTAAGTCGACTTAATGTGCCCTGCGTCTACACCACTACGCTTTGCTTAAGTCGACTTAGGGAAAATAAAGTCGACTTAATGAAAATTAAGTCGACTTTATTAAACCACCTTTCTAATCAACCTAAGGCTTAATTCGACTTTCTAAAGTCGAATTAACTTAGGGCTACCCCAGGACTACACCAATGCCCTCCCTGCCGGGGGGGGCCACAGGGGGAGCCTGGCATGCCCCCCAAAGGGCAAGGCATGTGGGCACAGTGTGACACTGTCTGGATTTAGGGAAGCATTTATGATATTATTTTCTATGGATATCTCATAAATGCTATAATCCATAGGAACTATGTCATGTTTGGTATCAACAGAAAGGTAGTAATTTGCTGGGAATGATTATATAGTTTATGTCTAGGAATTCTATTTCGATTAAAAGTTAAGAATTTGATGTTATATCCATACTTTAACTTGTGTCATTCTGGACAAATGTCTTAGACGGGAGGGTGTGAACAACCATTGTCTCCTTAATGTTAAGGAATCCGCCAGGTGATGTGGTCCCAGGGAGTATCCTGATGAGCCATTGAGGACATAAAGAATACAACCATTGTATCCTTAATGGCTCATCAGTTTACTCCCCGGGACCAGATCACCTGGCAGATACCATTGTTCACACCCTCCCGTCTAAGACATTTGTCCAGAATGACACAAGTTAAAGTATGGATATAACATCAAATTCTTAACTTTTAATCGAAATAGAATTCCTAGACATAAACTATATAATCATTCCCAGCAAATTACTACCTTTCTGTTGATACCAAACATGACATAGTTCCTATGGATTATAGCATTTATGAGATATCCATAGAAAATAATATCATAAGTGCTTCCCTAAATCCAGACAGCATCACACACAGGGCTCTGCCCTGCCAGGGTCCCTGTCCCCCTTTGCCCCATTGTACACAGGGGGTGCCCCCCCACCACCGTGGACCTGCCCAAGGTCCCCCTAGCCCCACAAAGTTGACCTAGTGTGGACGCTCTAGGTCGACTTTGTAAGTTCCCCTTTAAATCGACTTTAATTTTAAGTGTAGACACACTAAGTCGACTTAGTTAAAGTCGACTTAAAAGTGCAAGTGTAGACATAGCCTACTAGAGCAATGTATAAAACATTCAATTTGCAGGTACCTGGAGGATGAAGGGTTGATCATTACTAGCCAGCATGGATTGTGAGAAATCATTTCAAACCAGTTTGATTTCCTTCCTTGGCTTGGTGGATGGGGGAATGCGGTGGACATAATATACTTGGACTTTAGCAAGAGTTTTCATACAATCCCACATGACATTCTCATAAGTAAGTTGGAGAAAAGTGGGCTTGGCAGAACTACCATTAAGTGGATACATAACTGGTTAAAGTAAACAACCACAAATACAGAGTAACTATTAATAAAATGATGTCAGAGTGGAAGGAGGTCTCAAGCAGGGATCCACAGGGATC
This sequence comes from Pelusios castaneus, assembly GCA_007922175.1. Taxonomy (NCBI): domain Eukaryota; kingdom Metazoa; phylum Chordata; order Testudines; family Pelomedusidae; genus Pelusios; species Pelusios castaneus. The sequence goes on along the minus strand of VOCT01100832.1, from coordinate 11,082 downwards.
TGTTCTGGGCTTGGTGTTATTTAACATCTTAATTAATGAGCTGGATGTAGGACTAGAGAGCATACTGATCAAATTTGCAAATGACACAAAGCTGGAGGAGGTTACAAACACTGCGGAAGATAGAGCTAAAATTCAAAGGGATCTTGATAAATTGGAGAACTAGGCTATAGACAAAAATGAAATTGAAGCAAGACAAATATAAGGTCGTGCACTTAGGGAAGGAAAAAACCCAAATGCACAAATACAGAATGGGGGATAACTGACTTGGTAGCAACAATGCAGAGAAGGATTTGGGAGTTGTGGTGAAGCATGACCTCAATATGAATCAGCAATGTGATGTTGCAAAAGAGGAAAATGCAATTTTGGGTTACATGCAAGTCACACGAGGCAATAGTACTGCTTTACTCAGCACTGATTAGGCCTCAGCTAGAGTACTATATCCAATTTTAGTCACCACTGCATAGAAAGGATGTAGAGAAACTGGAAAGGACCCAGAGGCAAGTGACAAAGATGTTCAAAGGGATGGAATGCATGCCATGTGAGTAAAGGCTGAAGGAAATGGGTACATTTAGTTTGGAAAAGAGGAGTTAAGGGGGCACGTGATAGTGGTCTTCAAATACTTGAAAGACTGTCATAAAAAAGATGGAGAAAAATTGTTCTCTTTTGCCACAAAGGGCAGAACAAGAGGCAATGGGTTTGGATTAAAGCATAACAGATTTAGATTAAATCTCAGGAAAAACTTCCTAAGTGTAAAAAACAATAGGACAATGGAACCAACTGCGTAAGAAAGTTGTAAAAGCTCCTTCACTATAGATTTTCAAAATAAGGCTGGACAGCCACTTATCTTGGATAGTTTAGAGTCTAAACTTTAGACGTAACTCCTGCATCTTGGCAGGGGGTTTCTTCCAGAGCAAGCTGATGCACTGTTAGTCTTTGGTCAAACTTTGATCAAAGCACAGGGCGTTCTCCTCTGCAGTATAATTCACGAACCTAAAGGGATTAGCATTCTTATATCTTGCTGCTACTTGCAGGCTTTCCAGATGAATGGCGTAGGGAAACCAAGTTGACTTGCATAGTTCACATCACAAAGACTGGAACTGTGTTGTCCATTGCTTCCAGAGATCAAATCTCCCATTCCCAGCAAATAGCAAACTGTGGGTTTTCTTAACCGCTTATCCATGGTTGATGGTTTGGAGTCCAGCCATGGGTTTATGATGCACTTCCTAGCAAAGTCTGTTGATCTGCTTGTTGTGGAAATTACCAGCATTCATTCATAAATATCCCAAGGGAAGGGAGGAGGTGGATCACTCAGAATTATTTAATAGCAGATTCTCTGTTTATTCACTCTAAAAGCATCTTCTCTGTTTTATTTTTCCTCTTTTGTCTCCAAGCAGGAGGTAAAAGTAACTGATGGGCTGAATGAAAAGCTGGGAATGGCCCTGCTGGGGCAGTTAAAGAGATGTGATGCAGGAGGTTGCTGTGGTAGTGTCAGGTAGATTTGGGAAACTGGGGATAGAAGGTACCCACTTTTCCTTCTCCTTTTGCAACAACCTCTTCTGCTTCAGTCCCTCAATATTTATGGTATAGAACACTCTTTATGCCACTCTTATCTTCTAAATTATTTTGCCCAGTCCCAATCCCCATACCATGTTTCTCTCCCCACTCCATGTTCTTTGAGCTGAGCAGAAGGGCCAAAAGCATTGTGAATTAGTAAAAGAAGAGGCAGGCATACATCTCAGCATTTCCTCACTGCTGCAGGCCATATCCACTCTAGGCTTTTGTTCCTCAACAACTGATTGCTAATTTCCTCCAAGGAATTAATACATCTGTATAGGCTTGCGGGGCGACTCCCAAAGGTTCGTGCTTTACCTCGGGGTGAAATCGGGGCAGCCCCAACCTGCACAGGGGGTGGAGTTGGCTTCTAGCCAAACTTGACGGGAGCTGCGTGTGAGCAGCACCTCTCAAGATCAGTCTCAGATTGTACATCTCAAAACCGAAGCATCAAAAACCAGTCGCCACTTCTGAAAATTTTAGTCTTCATTTTTTTCATGTCTCTTTCAATCCACCTGTGCCTGTGCAGGTGTGTTTGTGAAAGTTATTGTGTCTGTCTGTGAAGCACTGTGACATCCTCCGATAGAAGATGTTATAGAAGTGTAAAGTATTATTACTGCTGCACACATTCAATAGACCTGCCCATAATGTGGGTGTGCCAGGTGGGGTGGGAAGACGTAAGGAGGCTCTTCCTTCAGATACACCCACCTAGAGTCAGGGAAAAGCCCAGTTCTGGTATTCTAAGTAGCTCAGGAACTCTCTCCTGGTCTATATTCCTGGAGCATAAATTACCCCAAAGGTGAGGGAGAAGAGGCAATCCACACCGAAGGGATGGTAGACTGTGCACAATCCTCTGAGCACTGAGGCACATTCCCTCCCTGACTTCTTCCGGGGCATGAGCTGCTATACCTACCCCTGCTCTGGGCTGTGGCTAAATGCCATATTCTAGCCCACTGTATCGTCTAATAAAACATCACTTTTCCCTGGGTTCATAGATTTTTTTCCCTGGCCTAGGCTTTGAGAACCTGTGATTGTTAAGGGATCTGCTCCTGTTTGGGCCCTTTGGAACAACCTGTGGGTTTGGACCATTTCCAAATCAGATTGTTTGGGGGTTGCGGAGATGCACTCAGAGTTTGCCCCTCTTCAACAGCCAAGGCGAATGAGCAGGAAAATAAGAGTCAGGGCAAAGGTCCAGTAGCCAATGAGAGTGCTAGTTTTCTGGGTATAGTATGTTTGGGTGTTGGAGTTACAGCCTGACCCAAACATTCAATCAGTGTCTATTATTTTGACGTTGGTTTTCTTCACCCTCCGTTATCTGGTTTCTTGGCAGTCTGTCTGACAACTCCTAAGTGGTGACGTGCAGTTAATGTGTGACCTCCAAGCCTGCCAAGTAACTACTCTGGAGAAAACTAACTCATTGGAAATGTGGAATTATTTTGGATCTAAATGATAAAACTGAATACCCAATTTTTGCTGTTAAAGAGACATGGCTAGGTCACAGAACACATAATGTACATTTCACCTTCCTTCCACAGATCTACTTTCCTGCAAACAAACTACAAAATCTCATGCAAGGAATAAATTTGTTAGTCTTTAAAAGTGCCAGAAAACTCCTTGTTTGTTTTGCTGAACTAGACTGACACGGCTCCCCTTTTGGAACTTGTCCACACTTATTTATTGTTATAAACTTTTCCACGGCCCACTGTTATATGCTAGTCAAATGAATAAAACAAAAATATGCTCAGAAGAAACACCTGCACAACACGTTTTCATTGGCTAGTCCATGTTGGTTGGAAGAAGGGGGCAGGACTCGATGATGTTTCCCAGACAGCTGTTCATACATTGGTAGTTGCAAGTATAAGCTGAAACAGAACTCTTAATTTTTCTCTCCAGTTTCTCCATTCCTGTAGATAAGTGTCCTGCCTACAGCCAGGGAATCATCTTTGACTCAGGCCTCTCTCTACACCCGTACAACTAGACTATGTCTAAATCTTGCCGATTCTTTCTGCATAAAATTCCTATTATACCACTTTTCCTATACGTTCACATAGCTAAAACTCTCATCCTGGTTCTTCTCTTCTTGTGTCTTGATTACTCTTCCTTTCTTCTGGCCTTGACGAAGGCCATCTCGCCTCACTCGTACCCATCCAAAATGCTGCTGCAAAGACTATGTTCTTAGCCTGTCATTTTGATCATGGTATCCTTTCTTTGCTCCACTGACTCCTCCTTCTCCTCTGCTGCATCAAACATAAGCTACTGGTATTCCTTTTCAAGGCCCTTTCTGGCCTGGGCTCTACATATCATCTCACATTCACTAGTGAGATGTCATCTCCCATATTCCATTGGCCAGTCATGCCAACTTTCCTTACCTACAAATCACATTTATGAACAACCCACTTGGTGTTTTCTCCCATGCTGTCCTTCAGGCGTCTGAGGAGCTCCTTGTAAACATGTGCCAGACTACCTCATTATCCCCCTTCAAATCGCTTCTCACAATTCTCCTTTGCCATGATGCCTGCAAAACACTTGGCAATGGTTAGTCTGCTAGTGTGCTCATACAACTGTCTCTTGTGCTGACCCAGCATATTTCCTTCTGCTCCACCAACTGCTATACCCAAATCTCATCTTATATTAAGATTGTAAATTCTTTGGGGCAGAGACCGTCTTTCTGTTCTGTGTGTTCCAGCACAATGGGGCCCTGAACCATGACTGGGGCTCCGAGATGCTATAATAGCAGAAATAATAAATACATTGGAGGAATGGACTAGTAATATCCAACCAATAAGCAAACTTGTTTTGTTCATCTGAAATGAATGGACACAACATTCCTTAGAGGTCCCTTTTCAGCAGTCTGTGTGAGTTTTGCCTGAGTAAAGAGAACCCAGAATGATTAAAACACTCTTTATTTATTCACACATAAAAGCACGTTTTAAACAAACAGTATTACTATGACTGAATGTCATTGGGGTCTTTTAAAGAGATAAGCATTGTTCTGATCTCTGGGATAGCTGGCGGTTTTGAAAGTTTTGTGGGCTGTCTAAACAAGTTAGCCTTGCCAAAATTAAAATCACAGGCAAGGCAATGGATAACAAACAGAGAGTTAGAACACAAAAATCCCTCTTTCTCTTCGGAAGCCAGTGCTTCCAGATGCTCCTATGGTCCAGGCATTGCTGACTTTTTCCACCAAATGGGTTGAGAATTGCAGGGACAAAAGAGTTTCATCTTGAAAGAGAATGATGCATTTTGTAGGCAAAAAGACTCTGCAAAACACAGTTGTAGCCACAAAATCCTGTTTGATCTCACGAAATTCTTTCTTCTCTACTGTGTAGCAGGGCTTAAGCTCTTAAGTGTTAATAATTTTGTGCAGCTACGCTCAGGTCTTTCTTTGTTTGGACCCTGCATAGTGGATATTCCTTATCTCTTGTGTCTGAGATTATTACTATTACCATTGAGGCTCTGCTGGGCTGTCCATGCATTCCTCTAATAGGTACCCAGGAATAGTGATTTGTGTAAATAAAAGGCAGCTATGAACTAATGGGGGAGATGGAGCAGGTATGCCCTGTTAGTGGTGGCTGCCTGGAATAGGGAGGCCCTGCCAGAGGCTGATAGAGTGAAAGCCCTAAAGCAATTGCTCTGTTCTCCATAAAGCTTCTTCCAAATTACTTATTACAATGCATTTCCTGAGTACGCAGTCCCAGAATATTCTTGCACCTTCATACATGTTGTACCCTCCTGCTACACGTGAAGATGCTCCACATTCTTCCACTGCACACAAATATCCCTAGTCGACCAAATATCTGGGGAAAGAGTAGGGCAGACTACAAAGGCTTGAATTGCCCGACTGGGGTGTGATGGTTCCCTTAGACAGCTTGGACCTTATTGGCCTCTGCCTTGTATCATGTGTAGCTGTTTACCATCAGCCCACAGTAATTGAACTCTGGAAGGGCCGCAGCTTTCTTCCTTCAAATGGAAGGGCACATGCAGTAGAGCTGCTGCAGACCGAAAGCAGTAACGCTATTGCGTTAGCATCCCATTAATGTATTGGTGGGGAACAGGGAATGCATCAGTAGAGCTGTGGATCCATCTTACTCTTTCCCCATTCTTCTTTCTCCACACTGCCCTCTTCTAAAATTGCGTTATACACTGGGGTACAGGGAATGGCAGTCAAGCACAACTCACTACTATCCACAATCAACAGATTCTCATTAGTCCCACTACAGCGAGAGCCCTACTGCGGTCATGGAGAAAGGGGCTGACAGACCACGCTCTGTTTCTTTAGAATGAGAAATTAACTATTAGTTTGATGGCTGATGCAGGAGCCACAATGAAACATGACTTCCACAATGTGTCTGCCATAAATGTATTGGCTCCACAGTGTTAGTAAAACCATGTGTCCAACCGTGACCCCTCCACAGCCCCTCGCTTATGAGCCCTATCTCAACAGCATAGGATTGATGTCACCTAGCCAATTTGGAATAAAGAAAGTTGGTTACACTTGAGAGAGTCCTGTGATGGGCCCCGTTCTGGGCCTGAAGGACTGTTGATTAATATATGCTGGCTAGAATAAAAATATGTATCCTATCAATAATAGGTATTAGTCTCACTGTATATATGTTAATATATATTAAGCACCAATAACAGTAAGCACCAATTGTAACAGTGATATAGCCTAAATTGGCCTATATCATAATCCTGTTCTTTTATGCTAAGTAGCCCATAACTCTTTGCACTTGCTGAGGTAGGAATTTGGCCTAAGCAGGTAGGAAACTTAATCAAGATGCTTTCATTCTCTCACTTAGTACAAGCTAGGGAGGTCCTTTCATGGGTCAGTACCTGGAACGCTAGTATCCAAAAGAAAAATAACAAAGGAACAGAACAAGAAGTTAGGGAACTAGAACAAACTAATAGGCTGTATTTTAGTGACATGTAACAAGGGTTAACTTGTAAAATCATGTAAATAGCAGCTGAAATGTGTAACTTGGGTGCATCTACACTTGTGAATTAAGTCGATTTAAGCCTGCTTAAGTCGACTTAATTTAATCTGCATCTACACTACAATTTCTTTAAGTCGACTTAAACTGTTGCTTAAATTGACTTAAGGAAATTTTAAGTTGACTTTATTAAACCTACTTTGAAGTCGACTTTACTGGCTAAATCGACTTTATTAAGTCGACTTAGCCAGTGTAGGCACGGATTAGCCCTACGTCGACTTTAAGGGCCCCAGGGCTCCCCCACTGACCTCCGTGCCAGGGTGGCTGGCATAGCCAGAGCCTGGTGTGCCCCCCACAGGTCAGGACACAGCCCTGCCCACCCCGCTCCTATACCCTGCCCCGTCCTGCTCAGCCCCCATTGTACCAGGGTACAATGCGGCAAATGCTGAGCCCCCTGGCACTTTGGAAGGGGTGCCCCCCTGCCACCATGGACCAGTCCCAGGTCCACTTAGCCCCTAGAAGTCGACTTAGGCGTCCAGCATGGACACTAAGTCAATTTGGCAGGATCCACTTTAAGTCGACTTAATTTTATAGTGTAGACATGCTAAGTCGACTTATTTTGACAAGTGTAGACATAGCCTTGGGGAGTACACCTTCTGCATAAGGTGAATGTAACACAGCTGCTCACGACTGCTTTTCAGGACTAGTTCCAGAAGGGTAGCTGTGTTAGTCTGTATACAGCAAAAAATGAGAGTCCTGTGGCACCTTAAAGACTAACAAATTTCTTCGGGCATAAGCTTTCGTGGCCACGAAAGCTTATGCCCGAAGAAATTTGTTAGTCTTTAAGGTGCCACAGGACTCGTTTTCTTTGGGACTGGTATCATATAGAACATTTTTTCTATATTGTAACAATAAACCAGATTGACACTGGTTATTTGGTCTCTCGAGTATATTTCATAACGGACCAAAGGGTGGTCAAGCAATTGGCCGTACAATTTATCAGCTGGGTTAGTAAGAGCCTGTGGCTCAATTATCCTCATCCTCCTACACTTCCAATGTCGGGCCTAGCGGGAGGAGGTGTTAAAAGGGCTGAAAAGTGGCTTTGGTGTGTTTGAAGGAGAGTTGCATGGGATGGCTGGCAGACAGAACCTTCTGGAAGGTAGGTACCTCTGCAACAGGGACAGCAAGACAGTTGGGGAAGCAAGTGGCAGGAAGTGAGGCTATGTACACACGATCACTTTATTGCGCGATAAGGCTCCTTATCGTGCAATAAAGCTGTGTACGCACGATCATTTTTCTTGTTGCGCGGCAACAGCCTCTTGCCATGCAACAGTAAAACCACTCAAACAAGAGTGGTAAGCATTAACACAGAACAGCTGTTCCGCAGTAATGCTCGTATGTATGCTTTTTGTGTGGTAGACAGCCTCCGGAAATGTCCCAGAGTGCCAATCGAGGGCACTCTAGGACATTGGAGCTGTCAAATATGTCAATTTCACTGCTCTAGCAGAGCAGTGAAATTGACTATTATGGGAGCTGCCAGGTTTGGCGGCTCCCCTGGACTGAGCTAGGGGGCTGGCCCGAACTGGCTGTTTGGGCCAGCCCCCTAGCTCAGTCTAGGGGTTCGGATGGCGGGGGGCTGCGGCTCTCGCCGCCACCCAAAGCCCTGAAGCCCCCTAGCTCAGCCCCAGGGCTTCAGGTGACAGTGGGGGCTGGCAACGCAGCCCCCGCCGCAACTGGAAGCCCTGCAGCTGGACTAAGGGGCTGGCTGTGGGCAAGGCATGGTGGGACAAGTGACCACCATGCACTGCTCTTCTATCGCAAAGGAGCATTCACACGGGTGAATGCTCCTTTGCGATAGAAGCACGTATGTACACACAAAAGCTCTATATTTATAGCGCTTTCCTTTGTCCCGCAATAACTTATTGCGGGACAAGTTTATCATGTGTACATAGCCTGAGTCTGTCCAGGATGCTGTGGGTTTTTTTTTTTTAAGGTTTGTATAATACTGATCCTTCTTTAAGCATGTACATTGTAGTGGCAAAACGCTGCTCTCTCATCTACACATCCAAACTCTTGACTCTGTTTCATATACATAAAAAGAAAGTGTCCAGGCAAGGAAAGCTATCAGAGCTGAGCTCTGCTGCATGCATCTGAGAGCAGAATTTTGCCCCAACCCTGAGGATTTTTGTAAATACACTGTGGATACTTTATTTCTCTCAGACCATCTGTCAATGCCAGCTGTTCAGAAAGTGCTGAGAGTGTATGTTAAAAAAAAAATGTGGATTGGGGAAAGGGCACAGGGACTTGATGCACTCATATTTCACTGCTGTGGAACCATTTCCAGTCAATCCCACATCTGTCAAGTGTCCTGAGATCTGTATTGTAGGAAAATGTACCATCTCAGTCAGTCCCTCAGAGGTGTCACTAACAGATTGCATCACTGCAGTTCTTTCTCCAGCTGTTTATTTCCCATTTTGCCATCACTTCTTTACACTCAGCAAGTTCATCAGCTGTTTGAGTTCTTCTGCCTTCAAAATAGTGTTGTTGTTGTTTTCGGCTTGTAACCTATCATCCTAGATGCATCTAAAATTTGTTGTTAGGTTACATGGTGGCTTCTGTACAGCCCCTCCCCTTGTAGTTCAAATGAGTCACTGCTGTACCTCTGGCTCTGAAATCACCAGCTTGTGAACAGCCACACTGTTTTGGAGAAAAATGCAGACAAGTAGGCAGTGCAATGAAGCAAGAACACCCATTTGAGGAAGATGTGTCTGAAGGTGCCCTCATCTTCCTTAAATAATCCTTTAGCTCCTCAATTGCCTGTGTCCGCACTGACTGTTTGGCAGGCTTTCTACTTATTAGTTCGAATTAAGAAAGCCCTTAATTCGAACTAACTAAAGCCTAGTGTAGACATAACCTTAGTGTTAGACTTCTAGCACTTGTATATAAGCACACATACATTTTGTCAATATTCAGTTGCTTGCCTTTGTTATGTTTAAATGGGACTCTTTTTACATTTGACTGTTCCTTACCAGCTCCTGCACAGACCATTTTCCTACAGCTGTTGTCTGCCTGAGCACCGAGAGAAAGGCAGGCTAGCTACACAATGATCCTCAGTACATCAGGACGCTGTCTAGTGCTTAACCGGAAGACTGAGCCAGACTTTGGCTTGGCCAAGGCCACCTTAAGGAAGAGAAGCTGGTAGCTCATTTGGGACTATTTTACTTCTTTTCTTCCCTGCCTTCACAATTTTTGCTTGCTCAGAACCAAAATGGGGTAAGCTGGAGAAACTCAGCCAGAGGTTCAAGTTTCCATCCTAAGGATCAGGAGGCTAAGTACCCCAACCTGGATGATAAGATTCTGCCCTTCAGAGAGTATATTACCTCATACACCCATGAGGGTCTTTGACAAATACAGGAAGGATTGCTTTCTGGTTAAGGCAAAGGAACCAGAGATGGAACTGAGCTGAGTTTGTGGCATCTGTAAAGGATAAGAAAGAATGTGGAGTTGATTGCAAGCTAAATTAAAGTGATGTTTGCAGAGAGGGCTGAGATCAGAGGGACAGGGATACACAGGTGCAAAGCACTATTAATAGAACAGCCTCTGTATACAAATTCCCAGCACAGATTTTTTTTTTTTTTTTTTTTTAAAAAGAGAAAATCTAAACTACTCCTCAAAGGCCTCTCAGAAACCCATCTTCTTCACCCACCAGCCCAGCACCACCTTCAGCTTGACTTTGTCTTCCTGGCCTTGGTGGGGAAGCAGAGAGACCTAGATGCCTTTGGCATCCTGGGTGAGAAGTTGAAGGGCATACACTTTCATAAACAATCATTCTGAGGGAATGGGAATTTTTAAAGATGCTACTGAATGGCACAGCATTTCCCCCTACAATGCAGAGACTTTAGAAACAGCCTTAAAGTGAATCAAAGTGGAGAGAGCCTTTTTTGTTTCCAAACTTCAGGAAGCTTTTCCCTGAAAGGGGTCAGTCTGTGGGAGGGCAGCAGCAGTCTGGATCTAGAGGAGCAGGTTCAGTAAGAATGGATGCTGACACGCCGTCCGTCCGTGGCACAGGTGACTTCTAGTCCCTGCCTCCCAAAGGAGGCATACTCAGAGGAACAGTTTTGTTGCCTTTAGAATGTGGCAGTGGGAAAAGAGCCTCAACCCAGTGTCTGGGGGAAGGGGAAGTAGGTACCTTATAGACTGCCCACTCCTTCCCCAGTCTCCATTCCCTTCTCCCCACCCACCATGCCCCTGCAGCTCCTCCTCAGCCACCACTGCTACAGCTCTCTCTGCTCTAGTCTACTCTAGAGCAGTGGTTTTCGAACATTTTTCCTCAGGATCCAGTTGAAAATAATCATTTATGCCCATGACCCAACAATGACATCTTTCAGCAATGCATTCCCGTCTTCTGGTGGAGGCAGCAAGGGGCACCACACCCAAGTACCTGAGGGTCTGTGACCCAGTACTGGGTCCCCACCTGTGGTTTGAAAACCACTGCTCTAGAAGATTGTCTCACTCCCAGCAACACCCCCCAGCCTGCCTTAGAGGGCTCCCCTCTCCTACTCCTTCAGCTCTATCTGCCCTAGAGGGCTCCCCCCTCCTA
>VOCT01100831.1:0-19038 GCA_007922175.1 Pelusios castaneus | reverse complement strand
CAGATGGTACTCCCGCTCTGGCCAGTTGGCAGGGAGGACTGGGGGGGCCAGCTGGTGCGCGGCTGCAAGCCAGCTGGCCCCTGCCCCCAAGCAGAACAAACAGGGGCTGGCCCTCCCTGCTCCGCCCCCAGGGGCGGGTCAGATGGCCCAGGGGTGGGGCAAAGCGCAGAGCTGGCCCCTGGCGCTGGGGCCCAGCTCCCAGTGTCTGCAGCCCTACCAGTGCTGAGCCAGGCAGGGTCAGGTTATTGCAGGGGGTTTAGGGGCTGGAGCCTGGGGCTTCTTCTTGGCCGGGGCTCAGGGCTTCAGCCCCTAATGTCCCTGCGATAATCCAGCCCGGCCCGTGTGCCCAGCACCAACGATACCACTGGCTCAGGGTCCTATGCCTGTGCCTGCTTCACCTACCCCAAAAGCCGCCTCTGAAAGGAGCTAGCTGTAGATCATGAGGCTTCCAACCTGCTGGGGATACGTCTCCCAATGCTTGGTGTCAGGTATGGGGCGTGGTTAAGGATGAATTTAGGCAGGGCCTCACTTGATTGCCAGAAAGGAAGTAGGTGATGTTTCTTGGGTGGAGGGGAACCAAATACAAAAATTCCTAAAGTATAAACCTACTTAAAAATACATAAACTCCAGCCCTGGGTGACTGGCGAAAAGAGAGAGAACTACCGTAAATCTTTGTTTTCACTTTATAGTTCAGAGTGGTCATGGTCTTTATCTTAGAAGAAGAAAGTTCACTCAGTTTGTGGTCCCTCCTTAAAAAGCACTAAGGCTGAATGCACCCTCCCTACATCAGGAGATAAAGAGAAGGAAATTCTTGCCATGCCCTTTAGGGACAACATCCCATGCCAGAACTGGAAAATACTCCCAGAGAAGTAAAAATATCCCAGCAAGAGCCAAAAGGCAATTAAATCTAATTATTATTATTTGTTCACAAGAGGAAGAAAATAATTACATTTCAGACAAACACAGCCTTTATGAAGGAGCTGGTCTCAGTGTTAGTTGGCCTTTTGTTTATTGCATGTCTTGAAATGTGAAGAACAGTGCTTCAGGCAGTCTGTGGGAGTTGGAACAATTACCTTGTTTTGCCAACTGTAAGGCTCAGCCTTTCTACTATAGTGAAGGAAAGATCCAAGTTGGATTCCTCTTGGAAAGCCATATTTGGTTGCTGTAGAGGAGTATTATTTTCCCCATTTTACAGATGTGGAAACTGAGGCACAGAGGTTTAAGGCTAGAGTTTTAATGGGATAAAGAAATGACAGCTGTGGATTTATGTATGGAGAAGGAGGAAAATAAGGGCTGTGTTCAGAAATCAAGGGGTAACCCAAGAATGACAGGTGTGTTGGATTACATAGTTTTTGTCTTCCTAAAATGTCTAAAATGAAACCCTGTCTCCATTAAAGTCAATGGCAAAACTCACATTGACTTCAGTAGGGCCAGGATTTCACTCATCTTTGCAACAGTCACCCAATACTCCTTATTGACGGTGTCCCACATGGACCCATCCCATAGACCAGCCTTTGAAACAGAATTGCATTCAGACCCAGCCAGGAGCATGGGTTTTACTCCTGGTGCCACACCCATTGATTTACTTATCACCTTGAGCAGGTCCATTAATCACTGTGCTGCAGTTTTCCCATCAATAAAATAGTGCCAGTACTGTTTACCTGCCCTGGTGAATCACAGTGGCTATGTCTACGCTTGCTAAAATTAGTTTGAATTAGTTAGTTCGAACTAACTATTTCGAACTAATTTTAGTTAGTTCGAATTAGCTTAATTCGAACTAGCATGGCCACACTGGAATGTTAGTTCGAACTAAGCAAGCACTTGCTTAGTTCGAATTAGCGATCCCCATTCATTTCAATGGCCGGTTAATTCAAACTAAGAAATTAGTTTGAATTAACATGGCCACATTGGTTAATTCGAACTAGTAAGTTCAAATTAACCCCTTAGTTCAAATACCCTATTTGAACTTCTTAGTTCGAATTAAGGAAGCCCTTAATTCGAACTAACTAAAGCCTAGTGTAGCCATGGCTTTAGTTAGTTCAAATTAAGCCTCCTTAATTCGAACTAATTTGCCAGTGTAGACATAGTCAGTGAGTTCTGTGGATGAAAGGTGTGTTAGAACTACTAATTATTTATTGTATAAATTTACCTAAAACCAAGTGCAAGTACACAGCCCCCTAAATGTTTTCTTGGTCTTTCTTGCAATTGTGTTTACCAGAAATAAAAACCTACCATTGATCCACTGCACCTCCTACCCTCTAGTTATAGGGAGAAGGATACTTTGGGGTGCATTTTAGGGCTCTCTGGGTCACATTTGCAATCAGGACAAGTGCCTGCTACATAAATCAGATCAATGGCATGCGGCTATTGAGCTCCGTTCCCAGGAGGTATACGTAACCCTTCTGTAATACTGTGTTGTACAGTGACACTAATTTTGCTTTTTAATGGCTTTGTGATGGCCGCAGAACTGCTTGATGGACTTACGGGCTTAACACTGTACCTAGGGTGACCAGATAGCAAGTGTGAAAAGTCAGGTTGGGGGACCTATATACGACAAAGCCCTGAATATAGAATTGGTGCATCTGATCACCCTAACTAGCGCTGGTTGTACATCATTCTGTGTGTTACGAAAGTGCAGGCTTTTCGAAGTAGTGTTGGTGTTTCTAATTTCTGGGTGATGTTAACTATAATACTGCAAAGCTTATCTGAGTAGAGCAATAAAGGTGCTTTTCCACCATTGAGATCAGTGGACAGAACTCCAAAAGAGTGGTTCCATTTGAATACACCCATGTGGACACTTTCCAAGCTCCCTTATTACAAACCTTTTATGTAAGTTATAAGAAGGGACCATGTTTTTATTTGCTTTGCAAGGTGTCTAGCACTGCAAATTAATATCCCCCAAATTGCTTGCCCACCTGGTCCTGGTTTCTGGGCAGGAAAAATGGCAACTTGAAGTGTTGGCTACAATTGCCTTCTTGTAATAACAGAAGCACACCTCACTCACCGCCGTCACTAACTGAACAGTAAAGGTCACGAACAGTTCTGGGAGCAGTAAATGAAGACAGAATTTTGTTGTCAAATAGACAGCACATGGGGCAGCGCTGGATACTAATCCATCTCAGGAAATGCAGTCATGCTGCATCAGCCAGTAGTGTAGCTGATGACCATCCTCCTCATTCATTTCTGACTTGCTATTTAAGAGTTGCCAAAGACAAATGCATCCAAGATGCAATCAGGCCAGGGGCAAAGGCTCCTAACTGGTACACTCACAGCTCCATCAGGGCTGAGCTAGGAATGATGGAACTTTTAGAATGAACAGAGTTAATGGCTTTTGGCAGAGTATGCTCAAATACTACTTTGAAATGATGGAGCAACCTATCTAGCAATTGAGAACATATTCCCACTGGAAACATTTTCCATGACTGCCAAGCTGTTTAAAACAACAGATTTTGCTTTGCTCTGTCATGTTTCAAACTCAGGGAGGCTTTTGAAACCCTGTGGAATAGAAGCTATCTGGATATTATACATTCCCTTTATTTCTAACTCTCCAGCTGACTATTGTGAAAATTAATGAAGGATAATCCTGGCAAGGTTTAAAATCTCTCTGATCAAAATGCACATATTTTAGATGCACAACGGATGTAAATCAGTAGGAGAGCACCGGTAGGAGAGCATAAACCAGTAGGAGAGTACTTCAATCTCTCTGGATACTCTGTAGCAGACTTGAAAGTTGCCATATTTCAACAAAAGAACTTCAAAAACAGACTTCAGCGTGAACCTGCAGAGCTGGAACTCATCTGCAAACTTGACACAATCAGACTGGATCTGAATAGGTTATCTCATTACAAAAAGTAATTGTCTCTGTTCACACATTCTCACCTTCTAATCAACTGTTTTGCATGGGCCTTATCTACCCTAACTAAATTGACTTTGCTAGCACCTGCCCTTGCAAGTGTATATATACCGCTTAACTGTAGTTTCCACTTCATGCATCTGATGAAGTAGGTTGCAGCCCATGAAAGTTTATATCCAAAGAAATTAGTCTTTTGGGGTATGTCTACACTAGAAAAAGTTAAGTTGACTTTGTTAAGTCGACTTCAACTCAACTTAAAATCGACCTCATTAAGTTGACTTAACAAAGTGGCAACACTTTAAGTCGACTTAGTCCACTTTGTTAAGTCGACTTAACTGGCCTTAATAAAGTCGACTTAAGGGTTACTCCCCGTCCACACTGTCCTTAAATTGACTTAAGGAGTCGACTTGAGGCTTAAGTTGACCTAATGGGCGGTTGTTATTAAGTCGACTTAAGCTTTCATTAAGTCGACTTAAGTGTGGACATGGAGTAATTGAGGTTGATTTAAGGGTCCTTAAGTTGACCTAAATTGCTAGTGTAGACATACTCTAAGGTACCACAGGACTTTCATTGTTTTTGCTATATACGGACTAACACGGCTACCCCGTCTGGAATTTCATGAATGTAGTGTCTGAGTCCCAGTTACACAATTCAGTTCAAAAATACAATCATTCCCCCAAACAGTGACTTTATATACATTATTCTCCGACATCAGCAAATCATTGTTGAGCCATGCTTTAGAGCCAGGAGATCAATTTCTAAGGGGAACCTGACCTGCATGCACTGTTGTAGAAACCAAAATAAAAAAGGTACGTTTTGCAGAGTGACCTAGAAGTAGCGAGATTGAAGCTGTGACAGTGACTAGGGGTGAGTTCCATAGTCAAGGATCCCCGTCACTGGACTTCTCAAAGCTCAGCCTTGGGGATCTAGGCAAGTGTAAAATCCCTGAAAAATTCCAGCTAACGAAGGAAATGTGAGCATGCTTCTGTAATACATCTGTGGGCACGTCACAAGGCCGTATACCAGGGAATGGCACAAATGTGTAGGGATAAAATCTGGAAAGCCAAGGCAAAATGTGAGTTATAACTGGCAAGAAATGTTAGAGGTAATAAGCAGGGGTTCTACAAATACCTCAGATGGAAAAGAAAGATCAGGGAGGGTCTGGGTCCACTGATCAGTGGAGAGGGTAAGCTGGTAATGGAAGATAAGAAGGCAGAGCTGCTCAGTGCCTACTTCCTTTCGATCCCCACAAAAGAAAAACAACACATGTGACCAGATGACTAGTGAAGTTATCGTAGACAATGAAGGGGAAGGGTTGCAAACAAGAATAAGTAATGAATATGTCAGAGATCTTCTTCCAGTTAATTCAATTTAGCAGGTCCTGATGCTATGTATCCTAGGATGGAATTAGTGGAAGGAATTAGTGGAAGAAATCTCGGAGCCACTGGCAATAATATTTGCAAACTCATGGATGTCAGGAGAGGTCCCCAAAGACTGTAGAAGGGCTAATGTATTGCCCATATTTGAAAAGGAGAATCTGGGGACTATAGACCAATCAGCTTTACCTTGATCCTTGAAAGCTACTAGAGCAGGGTTGTCAAACATGTGGCCCATGAGCCAAATGTGGCCTGCAAACCTCTTCCATCTGGCCCATGACTGCACGCCACAGAACCACACTCTCCCTAACAGAGAGAGAAAGAGTGGTCTTACACACCCAGAGCTCCACAAAGCCGTGAGAGTGTCAGGTCTTGTGAAATCACAGAGCACTGTATATGCGAGACTGTGTTCCACGAGACCACACTCTCTCCCTAATAGAGAGAGAGGTATCACAGAGAGCAGTTTCGCGTACACAGCACTCCACGATGCCATAAGAGTGCTGTAGTATTTTGATTTATGGTCTGTACGGCCCACTTGAAGTACATTAAAGTCAAATCTGGCCTGCCATAGCAAATGAGTTTGACACCCCTCTACGGCTATGTCTACATTTGAAAAGTTAGGTCGACTTTATGAAGTCGACTTAATAAGGTCGACTTTAAATTGACTTAAAGTGGACCTTATTAAGACGACTTAACTTTTCAAGTGTAGATGTGGCCCCTTTTTGGCCTTAAGTTGACTTAACATTTTAAATCGACTTAAAAAGGTACAAATAGGCACTACTCTGAGTCTCCACTGGCTTAAGTCGACTTAATGAAGTCAATTTAAGCACTAGTTCAAATTAAAATGAGGTGTTATTAATTCAAACTAACATTTCCTTAATTCAACTTAAGGAGCAGCTTAAGTCGAATTTAAAAAAGCCCAGTGTAGACGCAGAGTAAATTAAGTTGACTTAAGCCTCCTTAAGTCGTCTTAATTTCTAAGTGTAGATGCACTCTATGGCTGCGTCTACACTGGTAAATTAAGTCGACTTAAGCTTGGCTTAAGTCGACTTAATGTGCCCTGCGTCTACACCACTACGCTTTGCTTAAGTCGACTTAGGGAAAATAAAGTCGACTTAATGAAAATTAAGTCGACTTTATTAAACCACCTTTCTAATCAACCTAAGGCTTAATTCGACTTTCTAAAGTCGAATTAACTTAGGGCTACCCCAGGACTACACCAATGCCCTCCCTGCCGGGGGGGGCCACAGGGGGAGCCTGGCATGCCCCCCAAAGGGCAAGGCATGTGGGCACAGTGTGACACTGTCTGGATTTAGGGAAGCATTTATGATATTATTTTCTATGGATATCTCATAAATGCTATAATCCATAGGAACTATGTCATGTTTGGTATCAATAGAAAGGTAGTAATTTGCTGGGAATTATTATATAGTTTATGTCTAGGAATTCTATTTCGATTAGAAGTTAAGAATTTGATGTTATATCCATACTTTAACTTGTGTCATTCTGGACAAATGTCTTAGACGGGAGGGTGTGAACAATGGTATCTGCCAGGTGATCTGGTCCCGGGGAGTAAACTGATGAGCCATTAAGGATACAATGGTTGTATTCTTTATGTCCTCAATGGCTCATCAGGATACTCCCTGGGACCACATCACCTGGCGGATTCCTTAACATTAAGGAGACAATGGTTGTTCACACCCTCCCGTCTAAGACATTTGTCCAGAATGACACAAGTTAAAGTATGGATATAACATCAAATTCTTAACTTTTAATCGAAATAGAATTCCTAGACATAAACTATATAATCATTCCCAGCAAATTACTACCTTTCTGTTGATACCAAACATGACATAGTTCCTATGGATTATAGCATTTATGAGATATCCATAGAAAATAATATCATAAGTGCTTCCCTAAATCCAGACAGCATCACACACAGGGCTCTGCCCTGCCAGGGTCCCTGTCCCCCTTTGCCCCATTGTACACAGGGGGTGCCCCCCCACCACCGTGGACCTGCCCAAGGTCCCCCTAGCCCCACAAAGTTGACCTAGTGTGGACGCTCTAGGTCGACTTTGTAAGTTCCCCTTTAAATCGACTTTAATTTTAAGTGTAGACACACTAAGTCGACTTAGTTAAAGTCGACTTAAAAGTGCAAGTGTAGACATAGCCTACTAGAGCAATGTATAAAACATTCAATTTGCAGGTACCTGGAGGATGAAGGGTTGATCATTACTAGCCAGCATGGATTGTGAGAAATCATTTCAAACCAGTTTGATTTCCTTCCTTGGCTTGGTGGATGGGGGAATGCGGTGGACATAATATACTTGGACTTTAGCAAGAGTTTTCATACAATCCCACATGACATTCTCATAAGTAAGTTGGAGAAAAGTGGGCTTGGCAGAACTACCATTAAGTGGATACATAACTGGTTAAAGTAAACAACCACAAATACAGAGTAACTATTAATAAAATGATGTCAGAGTGGAAGGAGGTCTCAAGCAGGGATCCACAGGGATCTGTTCTGGGCTTGGTGTTATTTAACATCTTAATTAATGAGCTGGATGTAGGACTAGAGAGCATACTGATCAAATTTGCAAATGACACAAAGCTGGAGGAGGTTACAAACACTGCGGAAGATAGAGCTAAAATTCAAAGGGATCTTGATAAATTGGAGAACTAGGCTATAGACAAAAATGAAATTGAAGCAAGACAAATATAAGGTCGTGCACTTAGGGAAGGAAAAAACCCAAATGCACAAATACAGAATGGGGGATAACTGACTTGGTAGCAACAATGCAGAGAAGGATTTGGGAGTTGTGGTGAAGCATGACCTCAATATGAATCAGCAATGTGATGTTGCAAAAGAGGAAAATGCAATTTTGGGTTACATGCAAGTCACACGAGGCAATAGTACTGCTTTACTCAGCACTGATTAGGCCTCAGCTAGAGTACTATATCCAATTTTAGTCACCACTGCATAGAAAGGATGTAGAGAAACTGGAAAGGACCCAGAGGCAAGTGACAAAGATGTTCAAAGGGATGGAATGCATGCCATGTGAGTAAAGGCTGAAGGAAATGGGTACATTTAGTTTGGAAAAGAGGAGTTAAGGGGGCACGTGATAGTGGTCTTCAAATACTTGAAAGACTGTCATAAAAAAGATGGAGAAAAATTGTTCTCTTTTGCCACAAAGGGCAGAACAAGAGGCAATGGGTTTGGATTAAAGCATAACAGATTTAGATTAAATCTCAGGAAAAACTTCCTAAGTGTAAAAAACAATAGGACAATGGAACCAACTGCGTAAGAAAGTTGTAAAAGCTCCTTCACTATAGATTTTCAAAATAAGGCTGGACAGCCACTTATCTTGGATAGTTTAGAGTCTAAACTTTAGACGTAACTCCTGCATCTTGGCAGGGGGTTTCTTCCAGAGCAAGCTGATGCACTGTTAGTCTTTGGTCAAACTTTGATCAAAGCACAGGGCGTTCTCCTCTGCAGTATAATTCACGAACCTAAAGGGATTAGCATTCTTATATCTTGCTGCTACTTGCAGGCTTTCCAGATGAATGGCGTAGGGAAACCAAGTTGACTTGCATAGTTCACATCACAAAGACTGGAACTGTGTTGTCCATTGCTTCCAGAGATCAAATCTCCCATTCCCAGCAAATAGCAAACTGTGGGTTTTCTTAACCGCTTATCCATGGTTGATGGTTTGGAGTCCAGCCATGGGTTTATGATGCACTTCCTAGCAAAGTCTGTTGATCTGCTTGTTGTGGAAATTACCAGCATTCATTCATAAATATCCCAAGGGAAGGGAGGAGGTGGATCACTCAGAATTATTTAATAGCAGATTCTCTGTTTATTCACTCTAAAAGCATCTTCTCTGTTTTATTTTTCCTCTTTTGTCTCCAAGCAGGAGGTAAAAGTAACTGATGGGCTGAATGAAAAGCTGGGAATGGCCCTGCTGGGGCAGTTAAAGAGATGTGATGCAGGAGGTTGCTGTGGTAGTGTCAGGTAGATTTGGGAAACTGGGGATAGAAGGTACCCACTTTTCCTTCTCCTTTTGCAACAACCTCTTCTGCTTCAGTCCCTCAATATTTATGGTATAGAACACTCTTTATGCCACTCTTATCTTCTAAATTATTTTGCCCAGTCCCAATCCCCATACCATGTTTCTCTCCCCACTCCATGTTCTTTGAGCTGAGCAGAAGGGCCAAAAGCATTGTGAATTAGTAAAAGAAGAGGCAGGCATACATCTCAGCATTTCCTCACTGCTGCAGGCCATATCCACTCTAGGCTTTTGTTCCTCAACAACTGATTGCTAATTTCCTCCAAGGAATTAATACATCTGTATAGGCTTGCGGGGCGACTCCCAAAGGTTCGTGCTTTACCTCGGGGTGAAATCGGGGCAGCCCCAACCTGCACAGGGGGTGGAGTTGGCTTCTAGCCAAACTTGACGGGAGCTGCGTGTGAGCAGCACCTCTCAAGATCAGTCTCAGATTGTACATCTCAAAACCGAAGCATCAAAAACCAGTCGCCACTTCTGAAAATTTTAGTCTTCATTTTTTTCATGTCTCTTTCAATCCACCTGTGCCTGTGCAGGTGTGTTTGTGAAAGTTATTGTGTCTGTCTGTGAAGCACTGTGACATCCTCCGATAGAAGATGTTATAGAAGTGTAAAGTATTATTACTGCTGCACACATTCAATAGACCTGCCCATAATGTGGGTGTGCCAGGTGGGGTGGGAAGACGTAAGGAGGCTCTTCCTTCAGATACACCCACCTAGAGTCAGGGAAAAGCCCAGTTCTGGTATTCTAAGTAGCTCAGGAACTCTCTCCTGGTCTATATTCCTGGAGCATAAATTACCCCAAAGGTGAGGGAGAAGAGGCAATCCACACCGAAGGGATGGTAGACTGTGCACAATCCTCTGAGCACTGAGGCACATTCCCTCCCTGACTTCTTCCGGGGCATGAGCTGCTATACCTACCCCTGCTCTGGGCTGTGGCTAAATGCCATATTCTAGCCCACTGTATCGTCTAATAAAACATCACTTTTCCCTGGGTTCATAGATTTTTTTCCCTGGCCTAGGCTTTGAGAACCTGTGATTGTTAAGGGATCTGCTCCTGTTTGGGCCCTTTGGAACAACCTGTGGGTTTGGACCATTTCCAAATCAGATTGTTTGGGGGTTGCGGAGATGCACTCAGAGTTTGCCCCTCTTCAACAGCCAAGGCGAATGAGCAGGAAAATAAGAGTCAGGGCAAAGGTCCAGTAGCCAATGAGAGTGCTAGTTTTCTGGGTATAGTATGTTTGGGTGTTGGAGTTACAGCCTGACCCAAACATTCAATCAGTGTCTATTATTTTGACGTTGGTTTTCTTCACCCTCCGTTATCTGGTTTCTTGGCAGTCTGTCTGACAACTCCTAAGTGGTGACGTGCAGTTAATGTGTGACCTCCAAGCCTGCCAAGTAACTACTCTGGAGAAAACTAACTCATTGGAAATGTGGAATTATTTTGGATCTAAATGATAAAACTGAATACCCAATTTTTGCTGTTAAAGAGACATGGCTAGGTCACAGAACACATAATGTACATTTCACCTTCCTTCCACAGATCTACTTTCCTGCAAACAAACTACAAAATCTCATGCAAGGAATAAATTTGTTAGTCTTTAAAAGTGCCAGAAAACTCCTTGTTTGTTTTGCTGAACTAGACTGACACGGCTCCCCTTTTGGAACTTGTCCACACTTATTTATTGTTATAAACTTTTCCACGGCCCACTGTTATATGCTAGTCAAATGAATAAAACAAAAATATGCTCAGAAGAAACACCTGCACAACACGTTTTCATTGGCTAGTCCATGTTGGTTGGAAGAAGGGGGCAGGACTCGATGATGTTTCCCAGACAGCTGTTCATACATTGGTAGTTGCAAGTATAAGCTGAAACAGAACTCTTAATTTTTCTCTCCAGTTTCTCCATTCCTGTAGATAAGTGTCCTGCCTACAGCCAGGGAATCATCTTTGACTCAGGCCTCTCTCTACACCCGTACAACTAGACTATGTCTAAATCTTGCCGATTCTTTCTGCATAAAATTCCTATTATACCACTTTTCCTATACGTTCACATAGCTAAAACTCTCATCCTGGTTCTTCTCTTCTTGTGTCTTGATTACTCTTCCTTTCTTCTGGCCTTGACGAAGGCCATCTCGCCTCACTCGTACCCATCCAAAATGCTGCTGCAAAGACTATGTTCTTAGCCTGTCATTTTGATCATGGTATCCTTTCTTTGCTCCACTGACTCCTCCTTCTCCTCTGCTGCATCAAACATAAGCTACTGGTATTCCTTTTCAAGGCCCTTTCTGGCCTGGGCTCTACATATCATCTCACATTCACTAGTGAGATGTCATCTCCCATATTCCATTGGCCAGTCATGCCAACTTTCCTTACCTACAAATCACATTTATGAACAACCCACTTGGTGTTTTCTCCCATGCTGTCCTTCAGGCGTCTGAGGAGCTCCTTGTAAACATGTGCCAGACTACCTCATTATCCCCCTTCAAATCGCTTCTCACAATTCTCCTTTGCCATGATGCCTGCAAAACACTTGGCAATGGTTAGTCTGCTAGTGTGCTCATACAACTGTCTCTTGTGCTGACCCAGCATATTTCCTTCTGCTCCACCAACTGCTATACCCAAATCTCATCTTATATTAAGATTGTAAATTCTTTGGGGCAGAGACCGTCTTTCTGTTCTGTGTGTTCCAGCACAATGGGGCCCTGAACCATGACTGGGGCTCCGAGATGCTATAATAGCAGAAATAATAAATACATTGGAGGAATGGACTAGTAATATCCAACCAATAAGCAAACTTGTTTTGTTCATCTGAAATGAATGGACACAACATTCCTTAGAGGTCCCTTTTCAGCAGTCTGTGTGAGTTTTGCCTGAGTAAAGAGAACCCAGAATGATTAAAACACTCTTTATTTATTCACACATAAAAGCACGTTTTAAACAAACAGTATTACTATGACTGAATGTCATTGGGGTCTTTTAAAGAGATAAGCATTGTTCTGATCTCTGGGATAGCTGGCGGTTTTGAAAGTTTTGTGGGCTGTCTAAACAAGTTAGCCTTGCCAAAATTAAAATCACAGGCAAGGCAATGGATAACAAACAGAGAGTTAGAACACAAAAATCCCTCTTTCTCTTCGGAAGCCAGTGCTTCCAGATGCTCCTATGGTCCAGGCATTGCTGACTTTTTCCACCAAATGGGTTGAGAATTGCAGGGACAAAAGAGTTTCATCTTGAAAGAGAATGATGCATTTTGTAGGCAAAAAGACTCTGCAAAACACAGTTGTAGCCACAAAATCCTGTTTGATCTCACGAAATTCTTTCTTCTCTACTGTGTAGCAGGGCTTAAGCTCTTAAGTGTTAATAATTTTGTGCAGCTACGCTCAGGTCTTTCTTTGTTTGGACCCTGCATAGTGGATATTCCTTATCTCTTGTGTCTGAGATTATTACTATTACCATTGAGGCTCTGCTGGGCTGTCCATGCATTCCTCTAATAGGTACCCAGGAATAGTGATTTGTGTAAATAAAAGGCAGCTATGAACTAATGGGGGAGATGGAGCAGGTATGCCCTGTTAGTGGTGGCTGCCTGGAATAGGGAGGCCCTGCCAGAGGCTGATAGAGTGAAAGCCCTAAAGCAATTGCTCTGTTCTCCATAAAGCTTCTTCCAAATTACTTATTACAATGCATTTCCTGAGTACGCAGTCCCAGAATATTCTTGCACCTTCATACATGTTGTACCCTCCTGCTACACGTGAAGATGCTCCACATTCTTCCACTGCACACAAATATCCCTAGTCGACCAAATATCTGGGGAAAGAGTAGGGCAGACTACAAAGGCTTGAATTGCCCGACTGGGGTGTGATGGTTCCCTTAGACAGCTTGGACCTTATTGGCCTCTGCCTTGTATCATGTGTAGCTGTTTACCATCAGCCCACAGTAATTGAACTCTGGAAGGGCCGCAGCTTTCTTCCTTCAAATGGAAGGGCACATGCAGTAGAGCTGCTGCAGACCGAAAGCAGTAACGCTATTGCGTTAGCATCCCATTAATGTATTGGTGGGGAACAGGGAATGCATCAGTAGAGCTGTGGATCCATCTTACTCTTTCCCCATTCTTCTTTCTCCACACTGCCCTCTTCTAAAATTGCGTTATACACTGGGGTACAGGGAATGGCAGTCAAGCACAACTCACTACTATCCACAATCAACAGATTCTCATTAGTCCCACTACAGCGAGAGCCCTACTGCGGTCATGGAGAAAGGGGCTGACAGACCACGCTCTGTTTCTTTAGAATGAGAAATTAACTATTAGTTTGATGGCTGATGCAGGAGCCACAATGAAACATGACTTCCACAATGTGTCTGCCATAAATGTATTGGCTCCACAGTGTTAGTAAAACCATGTGTCCAACCGTGACCCCTCCACAGCCCCTCGCTTATGAGCCCTATCTCAACAGCATAGGATTGATGTCACCTAGCCAATTTGGAATAAAGAAAGTTGGTTACACTTGAGAGAGTCCTGTGATGGGCCCCGTTCTGGGCCTGAAGGACTGTTGATTAATATATGCTGGCTAGAATAAAAATATGTATCCTATCAATAATAGGTATTAGTCTCACTGTATATATGTTAATATATATTAAGCACCAATAACAGTAAGCACCAATTGTAACAGTGATATAGCCTAAATTGGCCTATATCATAATCCTGTTCTTTTATGCTAAGTAGCCCATAACTCTTTGCACTTGCTGAGGTAGGAATTTGGCCTAAGCAGGTAGGAAACTTAATCAAGATGCTTTCATTCTCTCACTTAGTACAAGCTAGGGAGGTCCTTTCATGGGTCAGTACCTGGAACGCTAGTATCCAAAAGAAAAATAACAAAGGAACAGAACAAGAAGTTAGGGAACTAGAACAAACTAATAGGCTGTATTTTAGTGACATGTAACAAGGGTTAACTTGTAAAATCATGTAAATAGCAGCTGAAATGTGTAACTTGGGTGCATCTACACTTGTGAATTAAGTCGATTTAAGCCTGCTTAAGTCGACTTAATTTAATCTGCATCTACACTACAATTTCTTTAAGTCGACTTAAACTGTTGCTTAAATTGACTTAAGGAAATTTTAAGTTGACTTTATTAAACCTACTTTGAAGTCGACTTTACTGGCTAAATCGACTTTATTAAGTCGACTTAGCCAGTGTAGGCACGGATTAGCCCTACGTCGACTTTAAGGGCCCCAGGGCTCCCCCACTGACCTCCGTGCCAGGGTGGCTGGCATAGCCAGAGCCTGGTGTGCCCCCCACAGGTCAGGACACAGCCCTGCCCACCCCGCTCCTATACCCTGCCCCGTCCTGCTCAGCCCCCATTGTACCAGGGTACAATGCGGCAAATGCTGAGCCCCCTGGCACTTTGGAAGGGGTGCCCCCCTGCCACCATGGACCAGTCCCAGGTCCACTTAGCCCCTAGAAGTCGACTTAGGCGTCCAGCATGGACACTAAGTCAATTTGGCAGGATCCACTTTAAGTCGACTTAATTTTATAGTGTAGACATGCTAAGTCGACTTATTTTGACAAGTGTAGACATAGCCTTGGGGAGTACACCTTCTGCATAAGGTGAATGTAACACAGCTGCTCACGACTGCTTTTCAGGACTAGTTCCAGAAGGGTAGCTGTGTTAGTCTGTATACAGCAAAAAATGAGAGTCCTGTGGCACCTTAAAGACTAACAAATTTCTTCGGGCATAAGCTTTCGTGGCCACGAAAGCTTATGCCCGAAGAAATTTGTTAGTCTTTAAGGTGCCACAGGACTCGTTTTCTTTGGGACTGGTATCATATAGAACATTTTTTCTATATTGTAACAATAAACCAGATTGACACTGGTTATTTGGTCTCTCGAGTATATTTCATAACGGACCAAAGGGTGGTCAAGCAATTGGCCGTACAATTTATCAGCTGGGTTAGTAAGAGCCTGTGGCTCAATTATCCTCATCCTCCTACACTTCCAATGTCGGGCCTAGCGGGAGGAGGTGTTAAAAGGGCTGAAAAGTGGCTTTGGTGTGTTTGAAGGAGAGTTGCATGGGATGGCTGGCAGACAGAACCTTCTGGAAGGTAGGTACCTCTGCAACAGGGACAGCAAGACAGTTGGGGAAGCAAGTGGCAGGAAGTGAGGCTATGTACACACGATCACTTTATTGCGCGATAAGGCTCCTTATCGTGCAATAAAGCTGTGTACGCACGATCATTTTTCTTGTTGCGCGGCAACAGCCTCTTGCCATGCAACAGTAAAACCACTCAAACAAGAGTGGTAAGCATTAACACAGAACAGCTGTTCCGCAGTAATGCTCGTATGTATGCTTTTTGTGTGGTAGACAGCCTCCGGAAATGTCCCAGAGTGCCAATCGAGGGCACTCTAGGACATTGGAGCTGTCAAATATGTCAATTTCACTGCTCTAGCAGAGCAGTGAAATTGACTATTATGGGAGCTGCCAGGTTTGGCGGCTCCCCTGGACTGAGCTAGGGGGCTGGCCCGAACTGGCTGTTTGGGCCAGCCCCCTAGCTCAGTCTAGGGGTTCGGATGGCGGGGGGCTGCGGCTCTCGCCGCCACCCAAAGCCCTGAAGCCCCCTAGCTCAGCCCCGAGGCTTCGGGTGGTGGCGGAAGCCCGTGCCGCCACCTGAAGCCCCACAGCTGAGTTAGGGGGCTGGCTCTGGTTCGAGCCAGCCCCCTAGCTCAGCCCCCGGGCTTCAGGTGGCGGCGCTTGCACCCGAAGCCCTGCAGCTGGACTAGGGGGCTGGCCCAAACTGGTGAGGGCAGCCGGTTTGGGCCAGCCCCCTAGCTCAGCCCCAGGGCTTCAGGTGACAGTGGGGGCTGGCAACGCAGCCCCCGCCGCAACTGGAAGCCCTGCAGCTGGACTAAGGGGCTGGCTGTGGGCAAGGCATGGTGGGACAAGTGACCACCATGCACTGCTCTTCTATCGCAAAGGAGCATTCACACGGGTGAATGCTCCTTTGCGATAGAAGCACGTATGTACACACAAAAGCTCTATATTTATAGCGCTTTCCTTTGTCCCGCAATAACTTATTGCGGGACAAGTTTATCATGTGTACATAGCCTGAGTCTGTCCAGGATGCTGTGGGTTTTTTTTTTTTAAGGTTTGTATAATACTGATCCTTCTTTAAGCATGTACATTGTAGTGGCAAAACGCTGCTCTCTCATCTACACATCCAAACTCTTGACTCTGTTTCATATACATAAAAAGAAAGTGTCCAGGCAAGGAAAGCTATCAGAGCTGAGCTCTGCTGCATGCATCTGAGAGCAGAATTTTGCCCCAACCCTGAGGATTTTTGTAAATACACTGTGGATACTTTATTTCTCTCAGACCATCTGTCAATGCCAGCTGTTCAGAAAGTGCTGAGAGTGTATGTTAAAAAAAAAATGTGGATTGGGGAAAGGGCACAGGGACTTGATGCACTCATATTTCACTGCTGTGGAACCATTTCCAGTCAATCCCACATCTGTCAAGTGTCCTGAGATCTGTATTGTAGGAAAATGTACCATCTCAGTCAGTCCCTCAGAGGTGTCACTAACAGATTGCATCACTGCAGTTCTTTCTCCAGCTGTTTATTTCCCATTTTGCCATCACTTCTTTACACTCAGCAAGTTCATCAGCTGTTTGAGTTCTTCTGCCTTCAAAATAGTGTTGTTGTTGTTTTCGGCTTGTAACCTATCATCCTAGATGCATCTAAAATTTGTTGTTAGGTTACATGGTGGCTTCTGTACAGCCCCTCCCCTTGTAGTTCAAATGAGTCACTGCTGTACCTCTGGCTCTGAAATCACCAGCTTGTGAACAGCCACACTGTTTTGGAGAAAAATGCAGACAAGTAGGCAGTGCAATGAAGCAAGAACACCCATTTGAGGAAGATGTGTCTGAAGGTGCCCTCATCTTCCTTAAATAATCCTTTAGCTCCTCAATTGCCTGTGTCCGCACTGACTGTTTGGCAGGCTTTCTACTTATTAGTTCGAATTAAGAAAGCCCTTAATTCGAACTAACTAAAGCCTAGTGTAGACATAACCTTAGTGTTAGACTTCTAGCACTTGTATATAAGCACACATACATTTTGTCAATATTCAGTTGCTTGCCTTTGTTATGTTTAAATGGGACTCTTTTTACATTTGACTGTTCCTTACCAGCTCCTGCACAGACCATTTTCCTACAGCTGTTGTCTGCCTGAGCACCGAGAGAAAGGCAGGCTAGCTACACAATGATCCTCAGTACATCAGGACGCTGTCTAGTGCTTAACCGGAAGACTGAGCCAGACTTTGGCTTGGCCAAGGCCACCTTAAGGAAGAGAAGCTGGTAGCTCATTTGGGACTATTTTACTTCTTTTCTTCCCTGCCTTCACAATTTTTGCTTGCTCAGAACCAAAATGGGGTAAGCTGGAGAAACTCAGCCAGAGGTTCAAGTTTCCATCCTAAGGATCAGGAGGCTAAGTACCCCAACCTGGATGATAAGATTCTGCCCTTCAGAGAGTATATTACCTCATACACCCATGAGGGTCTTTGACAAATACAGGAAGGATTGCTTTCTGGTTAAGGCAAAGGAACCAGAGATGGAACTGAGCTGAGTTTGTGGCATCTGTAAAGGATAAGAAAGAATGTGGAGTTGATTGCAAGCTAAATTAAAGTGATGTTTGCAGAGAGGGCTGAGATCAGAGGGACAGGGATACACAGGTGCAAAGCACTATTAATAGAACAGCCTCTGTATACAAATTCCCAGCACAGATTTTTTTTTTTTTTTTTTTTTAAAAAGAGAAAATCTAAACTACTCCTCAAAGGCCTCTCAGAAACCCATCTTCTTCACCCACCAGCCCAGCACCACCTTCAGCTTGACTTTGTCTTCCTGGCCTTGGTGGGGAAGCAGAGAGACCTAGATGCCTTTGGCATCCTGGGTGAGAAGTTGAAGGGCATACACTTTCATAAACAATCATTCTGAGGGAATGGGAATTTTTAAAGATGCTACTGAATGGCACAGCATTTCCCCCTACAATGCAGAGACTTTAGAAACAGCCTTAAAGTGAATCAAAGTGGAGAGAGCCTTTTTTGTTTCCAAACTTCAGGAAGCTTTTCCCTGAAAGGGGTCAGTCTGTGGGAGGGCAGCAGCAGTCTGGATCTAGAGGAGCAGGTTCAGTAAGAATGGATGCTGACACGCCGTCCGTCCGTGGCACAGGTGACTTCTAGTCCCTGCCTCCCAAAGGAGGCATACTCAGAGGAACAGTTTTGTTGCCTTTAGAATGTGGCAGTGGGAAAAGAGCCTCAACCCAGTGTCTGGGGGAAGGGGAAGTAGGTACCTTATAGACTGCCCACTCCTTCCCCAGTCTCCATTCCCTTCTCCCCACCCACCATGCCCCTGCAGCTCCTCCTCAGCCACCACTGCTACAGCTCTCTCTGCTCTAGTCTACTCTAGAGCAGTGGTTTTCGAACATTTTTCCTCAGGATCCAGTTGAAAATAATCATTTATGCCCATGACCCAACAATGACATCTTTCAGCAATGCATTCCCGTCTTCTGGTGGAGGCAGCAAGGGGCACCACACCCAAGTACCTGAGGGTCTGTGACCCAGTACTGGGTCCCCACCTGTGGTTTGAAAACCACTGCTCTAGAAGATTGTCTCACTCCCAGCAACACCCCCCAGCCTGCCTTAGAGGGCTCCCCTCTCCTACTCCTTCAGCTCTATCTGCCCTAGAGGGCTCCCCCCTCCTA